>JAGDQP010031311.1:0-22014 GCA_022664845.1 Lepisma saccharinum
TCTGAACCCGTGTGTGGCGTTTCGTTTCGCGTTACTGTAGTGGTTGGTATTTGCTTCGCTTTCATTACTTAGCCATCGTTGTATGGCTTGCTTTCGTTCCTCATGAAGCTTAAGGCATTCTTCATCAAACCAAGGTTGTTGTTTTTTTTTTGTTGTTATTTCTTCTCACCTACACTTCCTTCGCTGCGCTCTTAACTCTTTCACAAATTAGCTCCCACATCTTACTTACATCAATTTCATTATTAATATCATCATTATTATTATTCGAGTCGGCTAAGATTTCGAACCTATTTGAGAGTTCGAGTTAGTAATCTGCTTTTATGCTTCGATTATTTAATGGATTTCAGTTGTTTTGATCCCTCGCTTTCTCTGTTCAGGATGCATAACTTTTCCCTTACTTTTGTGATCACTAATTGATGGTCGGTGTCACCTTCCGCTCCTCTGTACGACCTAACATCCATTATGTTGCTGTGTCTTCGTCTATCTACTAATAGGAAGTAAAGTTTTGGCGTATGTTTTAAAAAATTAACGTTAATTATACTATATTACCAAGGATGTTTTATTAGAGGATTTGCTTATAGCTACTTCATGTACAGCGAAAGAGTGAAGCCAAAAGACAATTAAGCATCAACCAAGGCGACGCACCTGATTGGTTAGCAGGTATCTGCAGAGCTTGCTGCCATTTTTTGTCCGCATAGAACATTGTTTTTGATTGGAGTAAGTAGGCACATTGGGTGGGACTAAGCTGTTTCGTCGGGCTTAATGTTCTCGGGGAAAGGACAAATTCTTCCAATAAAAGATCCTTGTACATAATGAAGGAATTTTAAACTAAATACATACAAATGCACATCGAAATGGCATCATAATCAGAAACAATTTGTACGCATTTAGTTTAAAATTCCTTCATTATTTCAAAAAAAAATGGTGTTTTCAGGCTATTGCATAATTAACCCATACTAATGTCAGACACAATATCTCTCACAATAATACATTTACGGCAAAACTGACTTCAGAATCGTGTTTCCCGTAAAATTCTAGCCCAGAATGACATATTACACGACTCCCTTCCCATTTAAGAAAACCAATCGAGATTCAAGATGGCGGACTTCAAGATGACATCCGTGAATACCCTCCAACAGGTAGCGCCTTCTACCCAGTACCCATTACCTTGTATTTACTTTCCATTTCCTTCAGCATTTTATAAATATGGTATTTTCACACTTTTCTTCACTCTTCAGAAACAAGAATCTGACTATTATATCATCAATATCTCCCAAAGTAATTGCTCTCGAGTTGCCAAAATTTGCATGTGAACATATTTTGACATTCTAACTATGATGGAAGAAAAAATATTTGAAGTTTTTTCTGCACCATCAGTATGTTTGCTTGTAAGAGTATTAACTCTGAATATAGTTAAGGAAAGAAATGATTGAATGAAAATATGTTTTATTATAAAGAATTAGAAAACTACGTTTGAGCATTTGCTTAGCGGTAGAACAACTATCATTCACGCAAGAAAATGAAATATAAGATTTTGTGGCATCATATAAAACATTTAAAAAATATATTTCACTTTGTAATGGCCATATTTCAGTTTAAAAGTGTCTTATATAATCAATAGGAATGAAATTATTATCAAATTCACGTGTGAATACTTGCCTCCGTATCCCGTGCAGCAGGAGACGATCATCCAGCCAATGCCTACAGCCCAGACGTTGCGACTCAGTGCCAAGAATACAGCTGATAATAAACGACTGTGTTGTATTTGATAAGGAAGGAGCATCACAGTCAACATTGATGCTACGCACAATATCCAGCCAACTATAACCACAATCTATAATTTGAATGAGATACATTAAATGCTTATAGATGCAAGGAAAATGAGACTCATGTTTACTACATCAATATTATCAGTAAGAGAACTGAAAGCTGGAAGGGCAATTTAAGGTAAAATGAAAAAAGAAAGAAAGGAATATTTAGAGGAATATTCTTCCAGTTGTATACACATAGAAAAAAACAGATATAACCTATATGAGATGTTTTACGAGCACGAAGAATAAAACAAAACACACGTGCACAAAGATTAATAAACGAAGCGATAACGGTGTCACATAGCGGACGACGCATCAAACTTGGAACAGTTGACTAATGACAGTATGTGTAAGATTCAGGATGGGATTGTGTAAGATTGTGTGCTGTAATTGCGGTGTACGATGTAGAGATAGAGACTGAAGGTGTAGGGATCATTCACCATTTGTTGGGGAGGGGGTACAGTTAGGGGTTAGGAACTACTGAAGATTTTGGCCAGTATCATTTTTGCGCTCAAAGCGTGAATGAAGGCTCCATCTCACAGGCCACGTATTGAGGTGTTTGTCGTAGGAGGCGAAATGTATATTACAGTAACACGGAAAGACAGATCAAAATTGATATTATGCGACTGAGTGTGTGAAGGAGACTGAACCATTTGGTTTATTGAACACTCATCAGTGTTCGAGTGTTCAAGGGCCTGCCAGTCCACCGCACGGTCCGCTACACCAATGTTATTTAGCTTACTTGACAATGGAAGTAGTTGAGTTTGAAGTCTTGATTGATAAGAAACTTGCTTGCAACAGTGTTTTAATTCGAATTTAAAGCTAATGTCTTTCGATATTACTTAATTTGTGTTTTGATACGGTAACAATAACATAGTTTTGATTATGTATAATGTAATATTAAGATCATTGTATAAAATGTTCATTATTGTCCAGCGATACTGACAAACGAAGCAGATATAGACTAAGATTTAAACTGATAGATTCCCTCACGTGAAAATATCATGATTACGCATCTTTGTGGACAGTCTTAAAAGTGACAGTTCAGAGAAGGATGATAATAAAGACACTGCTCCTGTGTGGTTGATCGTGAAATTAATGGGTGTAACATTAAAATGTAATCCATATTATAGAGTGTAACGACGAAAGGTAACATTGCGGTAGGTTTCCCGGTCTGTACCACAAAATTCAAATAAACTAATAAGATTGAAATATGTATATTTTACACTTACATTACAGTAATGGTTTATCAGCGAAATTACTGTGCCTATGTGTAACGTCTTGCAATTATTTTAAGCGTATTAGGATTAAATATTCTTTCAGTTCTTTTTTCCTGAAAGATGACAATATTTCGGATGTCTAGACCATCACTATTATATGAAATAATATTGCATGACTATCGTCAGATAATTATGCGCACGTGGTGTGTGCTCAATAACATATAATCATGAAACAATAAATAGTACCATACATCTCAGAATTTCCGGACAACTTATCAAGGTAAAATACATTCTTTAACACAGTTTTAAAAGTTAACCGTATTCTATAACAACATCATTCACTATGTGTCAAGCTAAGATTAAACATTACTTGAAATTCGGAGCAAGATTTTGATAGTCTTCAAATTAGGTTGCTCTGAAATTACATTCTATCGTAAGAACTAACCATTCGATTAGAACATACGAGTAAGGGATTAGATTGCGTATAACATCAAGCTCAAGTACTAAAGTGTCGTTACCTTGTTCATATGGATTTTGCAGTTAGTCTTGAACAATATCCAACCAACAAACATTCCGATCAGAAAGGGCCCAATTCTGGTCCATGGTCTGTCATAAATAACATCAAAGCGCAGTATTTGATCTTCTTGGCTGCAATTGAATTGTTGAGTTTAGAGAGCAACTAAATATTTTTGCTTCTTTAGGACAAAATAAAGAAAACAAATGTGATGTGCAAAAGCTTGATAAATATCCCGAGTAATCATATTGCTTCATAAGAACCGAACTACTTCAGCTTAGGAACTACAGAAAACAGTGGAGGTGTTTCTCAGTGTTGCCTTTTTGCGCAACAAACTTTTTCTTAAATTGTTTAATAATTATTTCAATCGCTTTAAAATATAGAATATGTAATAATATTCTACCCCTCTGTGTTCAAAAAGGTCATAGTTTCCTTTTAGGAAGACAAAAAAATACTTCACAGATTCAGTTTACTCTTGATGTAATTTTTCCGCAACGCTTTGAAAGCCCAATTCGTTACAAAGGCTCTCCCTCTACTGCATGTTCGAATGCCTTTTCTAATACCAATCTCCACAGGGATTGGGACGTTGCAACGATCAAGTCACTCACGAGGTTTTCTATTCTTTTCTCCCCTCCTCTAGTAGGCGAGGAGATGAAAAAAAGCGTCCAGAAGATAGCGCGCATATTCTCTGCCCCTCCGCGCAAGCTGCAGAATTCGCCTGCTAGTCTGTTCTGTTGCAGTTTCATTCTCCCTCTCTCCTTTCGTTCTCTCTCTCTCTCTCTCTCCCTCTGTGCTTGTGTGTGTGAGAGAGACAGAAAAAAGAAAGAGAGAAGAAAAGAGAACGTGTATGTGTGTACTCGTCCGTTTTGTTTTTTTGGTTGAGAGCGCTGGTAAATTCTTTTGTCCTTCCTTCCTGCGACAGAAATAAAGTTACCAACTAGTGCAGATGAAAGACACTTCATGAAGCAGAACTGAGCAGCATGCTTTAGGGGGAAAATAAATGTTTTCCTGCATTTTTCTAAACACTTTGACCCAGTGTTGTATTAAGTACCTTATCTAAATGCCGTAAATAAATAAATAAATCATATTGGCGATCCGATCCACTCCCCACTAGCACACATACGTGTTTTCAACGTTCATTTTAGGTTCATTTCGTTGATTAACCGTTATCGGTTGAAAAAATACTTTTATTTTTAAATCATATTTCAACAAAGACGTCATTGCATTGATAAGACGTTAATACAACGTGTATTCAATATGTTATTTTCAACTATGGTATAATAGAATTTGTTTAATATATCTCTTACTAATGTTGTGTCCAAAATATAGTTAAAAACTAATTGAATGACACAAAATAATTTTAGTGTTCTCATGTGCACTCGAAAACAGATTGAATTTTAAACCATATTTCAACGAAGATAGAATTTAGTTGATACGACGTTAATGTTAAGTACTTTCAACTATCATTCATACTATGTCCTAGATTTCGTTCCACACTAGTAATTCTAATTTAATTGCTTAAACATCATAATTAAAAGCAAATACAATGAAAATAACTACATCTTTCATGTTTTCATTTTCATGTTGAAAACAAGTGGAATTTTAAACTATATTTGAACGAACATTTAATTTGAACGGTATAGTAAAAGAGTAGTGGCCTGTCCAGGTGGATTCTTGGATAAGTGGTCAACGCGTCGAACTACCAACGAGAAGTGCAGAACGTTCCTCTGTTCGAGCCCCACAGCAGCCGCTCCGATTATCTAATGTTGGAAAATTAACACCGTATATCGTGATGAAAGCAACGGATAAAATGAAACTAATTGTGTGTATACCAATAGACAGGATTCATGCTCTGTTTTGGCCAATTAAACCTGTTTCTTCATCGTTTCTTCTCAACCATTATTCAACGTCGAATAAACCGTTGTACAGGCGGACATTTCGATACATTTATAACGTTAACAGAACATTTCGGTACTAACGTTTTATCCACGTATTTTCAACGTATGTGTGCTACTGGGGTTGCGTTACAGTCCGCACAACGGGACATTATTTTGTTAACCTATATCCCTGAAGTGTCCCGCGCTGTTTAGTACTATTACAGTATGGTTGGAAAGTGTATGCAATTAAAAATATTTCTGACTTTGAATAGCAATGCTACCACAGAATGCTACGTCTCACGCGCGACCTTCAAGCTCTACGTAAGGATACTGGAGTGACTGCTTAGTGTCAAAAGGAAGGCACCAGAGCAAATATTTAAACTCGTTTTTCCATTTCCAGTCTAATCCAATGTCGACCAAATTTTCAATTCTAACTCAATTTTATATGCTTCCTATCGCTGTGCGGCTCGTTTATTATTTAATTTTTAATTCCTGAGTTATTCATATAATAGTATACCGTGCTCTGCATGTGATAGAAAATACTGTAAATAATATTTACGTTTTTTGCAAGAATTAAGATATAAATGAAAAACGGGCCACACAGCGATATCAAGCGTAAAAAGCTTAGTTAAAACTAAAAATTTGGTTCATATTTGTTTAGACTGGAAATAGACAAACGAGATAACGTGTCCTCTCCGCTTCCTGGCTTCATATATTCATGAAATTTTCAATTGTAGCAGTCAGTCCAGTATCACTTTTAGAAAGAGGTCATTGCGCGCGACTCGTGTTACTTTAATCGCGAAATCATAACTTTAAAGCTATGACTGTATTGTCCAGTTCCAAATGTTGTGTATATACATGTTAAGCTTATCAAACGAATCTAGTTATGAGCAAAGTTGCTTCTATAAATAGAAATGTAAGGGTTTTTCCCCTCAAATTTGCAATGTATGTGTACTTTTTTCTGGTAGTCCCAGCGTATTGCAGTTTTAGATTCACTCGTTAAGAAACTGTTACCCCGAGCTAGCAATCTTCGTTAGAACTTCCTGTCTAGAAGTGTAAATACTGTCACGAACTGTCTTAAATCTACTCGCCAGAAGTATTTCGATCAATGTCATTAGCTGTGGACTTGTTAAACTTTATAGTTCAAAATAAAATTCTATACTTAATATTATAGCTACGACATTTTTCTAAGTTTTCTCAAAATTGTAACTAATTGACTAACGTCCCTTTATTTGATAATCTGTTCACTTCCTATTTTGTGTATACGTTACATAATTTAACTCTTCGTTGATTGATTGTGAGTAGTAACTGATTAGCTACCCAATCCTCTCTCACATAGTGAAAGTCCAGACCCGCAGCCCCCGTGAATTTTCCTTCACCCAATACAAATATTTAATTTTATGTATGTTTCGTAATCCCAAGCTCTTCCCTAATTTTTTCTTGTCCCTCCAACTCTTTGTGACTGGCGGTGGGCCTGAGTTCAACACTCAGTGGAAACCACCGGTCGCCACTGACAGAAAAGGAATTATAAATTTATTTATAGGAAAGCTTTAGTGACACATCAAATAATAGTAAATACTAAAGTCAATTTCTGTTTAGGAGTTTAAAAGTAAAATAATGCAAATGCTATTTGAAAATAAAAATTCTACTTCATCTTTACACATTCTGTATTACGTATTTCGTGTTACACATTAAGAATAAAAATCGACATGAAAGTTATTCTTCTGGTTCATTATAGATATAATTTATCAAAAGTAAGTAATTTAAAAAAAGAGATGCTAACCTTCGGTAATTTTCTAGGCTTCACACCTTCTTTTAATTTAACTGTAAAATACTTACAATTTAAAAATGATGTTATTTCATTAGAACACTTATTCTAATCTCTACTTACGAGGGCAGTTGCTCGTACGCGTAGCTTATGTATCCTGTTAAACAACATGATCCAATTAGTAAGGCAATTCCAATCGTGAAAGCCAATGCGATAGAACTAAAAGTATAAAAATATGTATATTAGACACAAGTTTCCTCTTTACAAGCCAAACATGTGTATTCAAATGATTGTCAAAATCACAAACATTAAAGTACAATTAGAATACAAACGCAAGATATTTCAAATTTTGTTAAAATTCCACCAATGCTGTAGTTTTAATGCTGTACCCAGCCATATAGCTTGGTGAGTTTAATTGTGGAAGTTCCTTGTTAATACGCATTCCTTCTATGTGTTATGTTACCATGCCTTCATGATTTGTATGTAAAATTTTCCACCTTTACTGCCACAAACCGGGATTAGCAATTAGCCAATTACTATTATTTAGTAATTGTACTTGTTTCAAATATTGAATTTATGTTCTGTCTTAAACTTGATTTATAAATTCCAGTATCATATTCATTAGGATGGATTTTTTTACTGAGGAAACTTTCGCTTCTAATTTTGATAGATCTTCCTTCATTTTCTTAATTATTGTTACAAACTTAGTATCTTGAAAAATTTGGCAGACTTTCTATATAATGTCTTTCATTGTTGAATCTATTTGTGAAAAATCTTTACTTCTGGAAAGTTGAGATGCCTTGTCATCTAAACTAACATGTTGGTGATGTTGCGTTTATTATAGATAGATTAAGACCAGGTGATCTTTCTGATTGAATGTAATCTATCTTCTTTCACGGAGATTGATTGAAGTGAACAACTGAGGTTAATATGAACAATCTCTTGGCAAGGTTCATTGGTTCATTTTGTGTTCTTTTGTCTTGTGTCCCTGAATTGTAAGAGGTGTTAGGCTTCCTTTCTTTGTCTATCTTCCATTTCTTCTTTCCTTATTAATTTTTGTATCTTTTGCAACCCATAAAAGTTTGTAAAATTTTGCACAATGAAGGGGTTCAACCTTATTCCTTTCAGATCATATAACAGGTTACACATCTGGGCCCCCTTTAAGTGAATGTGGTGTATCGTTAAATTACTTGTATTTAAAACATTGAGTTATTCTTCTTTCTTGGTTTGGCTCAACTAAAATTCTGATATGAAATATACTTCTCGATCAATACATTTCGTTATCGATTACTAATGGAGTTTCACTGATAACAGTGGACGTGTTATTTTTCTTAACTAGTTCAAACCTCTTATCTATTTCATACACATAAATGGATTGAAGTTTCTTTTCTTGTGACGTTGCTCATGCTTACTTGGTATTTTTGACTAGAGAAGTTTCTCTGACTTCATTCGTTTATTTGAATTTAACGATCATGGTTATGGTTCGAACTTACAAAAGGTATATGTAAAACTAATTCCAAATGTACTAACAATTATATTTAAATTTGAAGAGACAGCCATGGTGCAACAATGGTCCAACTGACCCTTCAGTGAAACGAAGAAAACGAAGTCTAAAGCTAGAAACAATTCGTTCGCATCTTGTAGCATGAAATAGGATGAACCACTGTCTGATGATCCACGCTGAGAAAAACAGTGGTTCAACTTAATTTCTAAATGTGGCACAACATACTTTTTCTCAGTAATCTTATACATGTATCATATTTTGTTACTTAATACACAAAAAATAAAAACAGTATAAAAAAGTAGGAATATACAAGAGTCTGGTACGTTTGAGAGCAAACCACACCAGGAAATCGCCCGAGGTATGAAAGCATTGTTAAAGGCACAGAAACTGTTACGATTACAGAAAGGGTGATCCAGTGTTTATTTTACGAAGTGTCGGTGTGTTTTACCCTTCAGAGCAAGGAAAATATCCATCCGAAAAATTCTCAAGGTCTAGTATTGGTATATCGGATTTAGCCTCATACTCTTCCGAAGAAATCAAAATTGCCGATGATATTTTCTCTTTTTAAAAAACGCTGAGATGATTAACATAAAGACTGCACCAATTGCAGTTTGATCAGCATATTATATTTCTGAGTAACACACCAATAATTTCATAACATTACAGTTTTCAAACCACTTTCAAAAATGATCGAAATATACAAATAGTAAGATATTTGTAAGAGAGTTGTTTAAAATCTGTCTTTTTTCTGCCATATAGTCGTTGAGAGCATCTGTTACATTTCAAATGCTAATCTTGAACGTGAAAATGTGCATAGTTCGGACACTCAAAGCACGAAAATTTAGAAAGTTACAAGTAAATTCTTAATAGACCCAGATTGGCACACGACTACAGAGGGATCTCCACGATCCTGTTTGTTTCACATCCATTGTAGAGATTCAAGAAAAGTGAGGTGCCTTCCGTGATTATCAAATTCACAAACCTCATGTACCTACTGAGCATGTTTGGAGCTTACCGGAAAAATTAAGTGTGTCTTAGCGTCCCTATACTATCAACACTCGCATATTGGTGCAGGAAAGAACACTTAGAACAATAATCCACCTCCTATCCTCCTTGTCACGCTGCATGTCAGCATCAGGAGATCTTTCAATGTATTGAATAAGCATTCCATACTCTTCTGGGAGCCCTGTGTAGATTTCAACTTAGATTTCATTATTTTAATGTTTTTAAATAACCGGATATTATGAATATTTTCAATAATAGAACTATAGATTATTATTTTGAAATACAAGTATTTTTCTCCACTTTATGCTATAATAGTAAAAATAACATCGTTTCTGATAACATAGACAATATAAATTAACCAGTCATTGAAGTTCAGTTCATTCAACCTAATATTTGGCGAAAACCAAAATAAAATTTGGCCTGGACGTTTGGAGTCATTTTTTTTTTAATATACGCGTTTAAAGTTACTGTGGTGTTATTTAAGAGTAAAATAATGTGTTTTTTTTTTGTTTTAAGTTTTGGCATCTGACGTCATGAGAATAAAATTTGTTTCGTCTTCCCTCCAAAAATACTTAAACTTTTCTGCATCGGGCTATTAAATGTGTGTTTGACAGGTAATAAAAATGAATATTCTTACCTGGCTGCTACAATGAGTATTGCTCCACCAATGGCATAGAAAATTGTATCGTTGGCAAGGTACCAGCTCCACCGCATACACTAAATAATAATAATAATAATTTTATTAGTCAAACTAATACAATCACTTACACTGTCATGTTCATATTAACATTACAAGAGTCATTGACATTTAAAATAAAACAATACACTGTAAAAACTGTACCTCTGAATTAGGAGTACAAAATTGGAACTTTGTACTCCGAATTTTTGAGAGGCAGTGGCGAACCTAGGATTGGGTTTAGAGGGTCGATTCCTTGCCTCCAAGTTCTTTGGAGGGAACAGATTAATAGAAACAAAAACGATGGTAAAATATGAATCCCTGTGCCCATCACTGCCTCTCAAAAATTGGAAGCACAAAATTTCAATGTTGTACTCCCAATTCAGAGGTAGTTTTTAAAGTGTATAATTGTGTTGAGTTAAATACAAGGGCCGTTAAAAAAACCGAACACGAATAAATGGAGAAAATGATAATACTCGCCAGCTAGCCGGACGTTACTCCTTCAAAGTACTTTTCTCCACAGTGCACACAATACTCCTAGAGCTTCTGCGAGTTCTCATGGCCTGAAGGAACCGTAGCGATTTTTCTTGGATCTCTTCTATTATCTGGAATCTGTGACCTTTGAGGGTTGACTTCAATTTAGAGAAGAGAAAGAAGTATGTGAGCACCAAATCAGGGTAGGACACAACAGTTGTCTGATACTTTGCCGCCTACCCCCGGACAACGAGTAAGGCATGGAAACGTATCTTATCGTAATAAATAATCCAGAACTTGTTCTGCTATATCTCTGGCCTCTTGTATTGCAGTTTTCTTCGTAATCGTTGTTTTTTTTTAATTTGTAAGGTCTTTAGGCAGCTTTGGCTCAGGCCGGATGGATTATGAGATGAATTGGTGGAATGAAGAAAGTGGGAGAAAACGGGACAACCCCGGGAAAAACCGCGCACATGGTGTTCGCCCACTACAAAGCCCTAGCACCAGAGGTGAGCGCTCAGCCAATTGAGCCACCGCGGCCCATTCGTAATCGTTGTATGACGTTAACGTCGAATGCTGCATTCACGGTGGAACCACATGGCACACATTTCGAATGGACGATCCCTTGCCAGTCAAAGAAAATTATTAACTTTAGCTTAGGACTCACTTATTGTGCTTTTTTGGCTGTGATGGTGGTTGTCTGACCCATTGTGATAATTGTACCTTCGTTTTCTCTTCATACCAGTGCACCCACATTTCACCACCTGTGATCCCAAGCTTTATAAAATTTTGGTCATCATTCGTTAGGCGTAGCAACTCTTCACACAACTCTTCACCTGACACTATCTTATTTTTATTCGGCTGTTAGACGTGGCACGAACTTAATGGTAATGTGTCGCATTTGCAGTTTTTCCATGAAAGTCGTGTGATACTAGTGTATACTGATGTTCAGTTAAGCGACAACTTAGCTCGTTCGCGGGATCGATATCGGAAGATGCGGGCGGTCGTCCGAATTTTTCATAGTCTTTGGCGGAGGTTCGACCAGATTTGGAAACGTCTGTAATATTTGTTACATTGTGTTCGGCTGAAACATTCCTCACCATGTGCTTCATACAACATATTGAAGGTCTCTGTGCAAGTTTTGTGCATTTTGGCACAGAATTTCACACATACTCGCTACTCTTCCAGTTCCTTGAAGGTCGGGTAACTGTTAATCATCACGGGCACTCAACACACCTGTGCTCAATGCGCTCTACTGCGTTAGTGCGATTAGTACCAGGTTTGAAAACTGGTTCAGTTAGTACCCAAGAACACCGCTAGGTACCGGTACTATCGATTCTCTTCCAAGCATTTATATCCAAACTTTACAATATAAGTTCAGTTTCTATTTTATTAAGCCCTTGTATTAAACATCGAGAAACAATTGCCAAATTAGTTCAGGAAGCAATAGTATTGGTACTGAATTGGACACCACTTGTCAATCGTATTCCTATTCCTCTAATAAGAGGGAAAGTAAGAAGTGTTGATCTTAATGATAAGAGATACATACTCTCTTGTAATTAAGATTATACGTGAAAAAAGCAACCAGAGAAAGCAAAGCACAATGTTGGGACCTCGAAATCTATTAGTTATGCAACTTCATTGGACGTTTAGTGAGTATGCACAGCGTCCCTGCTCGTCGCTTTGTAATCAACGGCTCTTGGATTCGATCTCGTATGAGTAAAAAAGCTGTTTGAAATCCACTTAAAATTCTAGGTCTTATTATTATGGCCTTAATATCACCTTAGTCCAAAGACGGACAATGGCAAATCACCATCACAATATCAACATAAATGTTAAGACTAGGCCAAAGCCTCCGTGGTCCAGTGGTTATCTTGACGGACTTCCGCTCAATATCGGGGAGGCAAGCACACTACACAAAATACTTGTGTTCATTAAACTCAACTTCATCACAGGGCAGTGATCTAAGGGTGAGTAGCACTTTAATATGTTATTTTAACAGTTAAAGCTAACACTCGCGATTATGAAATTTTAACACAGCGTCCGTGTTTAGCGGTGTTTAATTCGGCGCGGCGCGGCGATGAAGGTTAGCTGTGCTAATCTATCCCAACTCAAGTGTCATACAAGCAAATTCACTGGTGTTGAAAGTACTCTTCATTAAACAATATCGTGTTAAATAAATAGAATAGAAAGTGATGGCGAATGTTGTGTCACTTCCTACTTTAGATTTTAAACGCGTGATTGGGTCAACTTCTTTAAACACTCAAGCTACTTGTACTGCACGAATTCTAGTAATAGTCGATTGTGTCATTTGCCTTTATCTCTTACATTCTCACGAATAGTAGTCGCCAAAACGCAACATTAAAATTGAATATAACACTTTTTTAAAATGATAATTTGGTCTCAGTTTACCACTTACACTCTTATCTCATGTTCCAATACTTCTTCTATTGTGATATTTATTTATTTTCATTAGAAACCCTGTTCTTCACGTGCAGGAGATGTTTGACAATTGAACACAAACCAATGCAACGTGGTGTTCAACACAGCACTTGAAAGACTACCACAATATGGTTGTATGGACTTTCTGATTAATAACCATGTACTCCGAAATTTAGGTTGAGTTGCTTCGTCCACAGTGTTGTGTTAAAATTAAACACAATTAAGATAACAGAGACCGACATAGTTGAGTTGAATTGAATACAAATAGAGGTTTCCCATGCCAACATGATGTCTAAATTAAGACCTCTTCATTTCCTTTTCTTGCACTCACAAATGTGTATCAATCATCCCTTATGTTTGTGACGGGCTTAGGATACAGCTGCCTGTCTATCCTAAGTGAAATATATAAATATGTGAACAAGAGGATGATGTTGACGCTTATACAAATATTCATCATGTAAATAATGTTAATACATTAAAACGAATATAAGCGCACCTTTTTTCATACTGTCTACCTACCATTTCGTTATCAGGGAAAAGAGTATTTATAAACAGCATATTCCTCCACCAGTATTTGGGACAAATTTCATGGGCTCCAGCATATTCTTCGAATACAGAGTTGTGATAGGACCATTTACTGAAGAGTTCAAGAGCACCTAAGACAAACATATAAGGAGCAAGTAATCTGAAAAATAAAGTAACCGCATATATAAAATTCGCATGAATGAATATCGTTAAATACAAATAATCCAAATTTAAACAATTTCTTAATTGTAAAAGCACTGAATTTATACAAAAAAACGTGAATACAAAATAATTATGACTTATCTTGAGATGTTCTTGTCGTATGATTAATCATAGATGTAGTTAAAAATAAGTTTTGGGATCCACGGTTGGTTTGGGTATGAAATGTACATGAAACAGATATATTTGATTCTAACTTTATACTAATTTTACATATAAATCAGAAGTTTGGAAAGAGTACAGGTAGTATCATCAATAGTTTCTCACAAGTTTATAATACAAATCTATCGCGAAGCTTTCAATCAACGTAAACAAAAAGCGTTCTACATTAGATTCTCAGGGAAAAGAAACTATCCAGAAGACGTCCAAATGCAAGATGGGTAGATGAAATCAATCGTTTTTCGGGAGGATAGAAGCTCACTGAAATCTGTCGGGAAAAATGGAACAGACCTTCTTCCACCAGTGGAGAGAATATTGTTGAATTGCGCTATGCCAGTTTTGTTTGTGCCAAACAGTGATTTTTAACACACTGTGCGAAAAAGAACGGAGTGTAGTGTTGCAAATTTGGATAGAACATCATGTGACACGTCCAAAATAAATATACGTTTCACTATATCTTGAAACCGCTCGTTTTCAAGTACACATTTTTGTTTCCTTCGTCCTTACATTTACTAATGAAACTGAAAATTACTCTCAAAACACGGTTTATGTTTTATTTGTCACCATCATCATCATAATCAGCCATTTTCTATCCACTGCTTCATGAGGTCCTGCCTCATTTTCTCCATAAATCTCAGTCAACTTCTGTCCTCCATTTTCTCCATAAATCTCAGTCAACTTCTGTCCTCATCTGTGTACTATCTGAAAAACTCTTAATTTTATCTGTCCATCTTCTAGCTTGTTTCTTTTGCTTCGATTTTTTCTTTTCAGTTCTCATCCAACTTCCATTTGTTTGTCTACTTATGTGATAGATCCACTTCATCTTTGCTGTTTTGTTCCCTTTCTTTAAGAATGTTGTATAAGAACCCATTTATTTTCCTTTTTATCTCTCCTTTTTACCATGCATCTCTATATTGCTTCCTGAATAACTCTTAATCTTTGAGTCGCGTTTGAACATTCAGTGTCTATGCTTGACAAACATATATCACAGACAATTAAACTCTTTACGCTTGAGACACATTAGTAACTTACCTTCTAAAATAAACTTCATGCGAACGAACTTACTTTACATTTTATATTTATTCCATCAGTCATTTTGGTATCTTCCGCACTGAAACCAAGATAATTAATTATGTAGGTGATTAAGGTAAGACTTATTCACTATTCATGTTTAGTTCGATTTTATACCAATTTGAAATGCTGAATATTTCCTTCAGAACCGCAGAAAATAGTTTTAGAGCGATTGAGTTTTCCTACCTTATCCCTTGTCCAAACGTTATTTTTTCACTCTCTTGATATAGTCTGACAGATATGGTACTCGAGTATATGTTTTGTAACAATTTATATCCACTTTTCATGCTTTGATGTTCAACTTAGTTAAATACTACCGTCAAAGAGACTGCTTTGAAGGCTTCTTCAAAGTTCATGACTCCTAGACACAGCGGAAGTTCACATTCATAATTTCTTTCCATAGCCTCAATCAAGATTCGTATGTGGTTAAATATGCTAAATCCGCTACGAAAATTAGCTTCTTGTTTTCTCTGGTTAAAACCTACAGATGCTTATCAGAATAATGGAAACACCTGAACGAAAGTGCAACTTACCAGATTAATATGGTGTCGGGCCACCTTTCGGCTTCAGAACAGCCTTGATGCGACGTGAGATGGAGGCATAGAGGTCGTGAATGGTAGCAAGTGGAATATTACACCATTCCTCGTGCAGGGCATCGGCCAGTTCTGTGAGAGAGGATGGAGGTGGAAATCGTCGCCAGAGTCGTGTTTCCAAGATGGACCACAGATGTTCAATTATGTTGAGATCTGGGGATTAGGCGAGCCAGGGGAGGTGTTGAACTTCGTCCCGATGTTCCTCAAACCACGCTGCAACAACTCCAGCTGTGTGAATGGGTGCATTATCATCCTGGAATATGGCGTCATTGTCCGGGAACAACATCCGGACCATAGGATGCAAGTGGTCTCCTAAAATTGCGACATAATCGTTGGCAGTGATGCGTCCGCGAAGTGTGACCACAGGACCCAATGAAAACCATGATATTGCGGCCCACAGCATCACCGTGCCGCCGCCATGTTTCACAGTTGGGCGGAGACACTGCAGATCATACGCTTCTTTGGGCGTTCTCCACACATAAACACGGCCCGTGGTTTGGAATAGGGTGAATGGTGACTCATCCGACCATACCACACGTTTCCAGTCGTCAACGGTCCAAGTTGCATGGTCGCGGCACCATTTGCGGCGTGCTAAAGCGTTCTGGTCCCTGATGAGAGGTTTGGCCTGTGCAACACGACCCCGTAAGTTCATGTCATGTAATTCGCGGCGGACTGTGATTGTCGAAACAGGTTGGGGGAGGTGCTGATTGAGTTCCTCCGTCACTTGCGCCGCAGTGGCACGACGGTTCCGCGTGACAATGCGCTTTAATACCCGGCGTGCCCTGTCACTGATGCTTTTCTTCCGCCCACTGTTCCGCTTCCCCGATGTGGTTTTCCCGTGTGTTGTGTAGGCCGTCATCACCTTCGACACTGTCCCTGGCGACACACCTAACACACTAGCCACTGCCGTCACACTCACTCCACATAACCGCGCACCAACAATTTGCCCTCTTTGAAACTCTGAGAGGTCTCCCATTTTACACTACCTCCGTCTGCTGCAGCCACTGCACACTCCTGTTCCACGACGCCTGACGTAGTATGGAGACCGACCTAACACACCACCACCAGCAGTCCGGCGCTGCGGTCGCCACGACACCACTGCCAACCCATACATCTGACGTGTTGCCAACTACAGGTGTTTCCATTATTCTGATAAGCATCTGTATATCTTATTCAATAGGATCACATGAATTTGGTAAGCATTTTGTACAGGGCTGACCAAAAGCTAATGTATTTAGAGTCCTCTAGTCATTGTTTATTCCCTTCTGAGAAGCATTGATCATGATTTGGCAAGTTCTTCTATCATCTTTTCACCTCCCCATTTAAACATCTCTACTTTGAGCCCATCTTCTCCTGGAGATTTTCGATTTTTCAAGCTTTTAATACTCTACACAATTCTTCTTCCATTACAACAATGACTATTAATTCAACATTATTTTACTCTCTCTCTCTTTCTCTCTCAATATTATTTTCTTTCTTTCCTTCTCTCTCTCTTTCCCCCCTCTCTCCCAATATTATTTTATTTCCTTCTTTCTCTCTCTTTCTTTCCTTCTTTCTCTCTTTCTTTCTTTCCGTTTCTCTCTCTTTCTTTCTTTCCTTCTCTCTTTTCTTCTTCTCCTTCTCCTAGTTTTTCATTGGAGTAATTTAGTTCTCAATATATTTTATGTGTATTTCTTTCCTATTTGTCATTTCAGTCACATCAAATCTTTTACGAAATGACGGGCGTAAGCCATAGTGCTGTCACCGTGCATAAAATTCATTTTATATTTTTAACCGCCATTGTCTGTTTTTCCTCAATCACGAGCTACATTCTTCAATTTTTTACTTTCTTCAATTGCTTTTGTAACAAGATTTTCGTTGTATTTCCGTACATAATTCCTTATTTTCTTCCTTATGTTTTATTCATTTGTATGTAATCAAACTCCTGTATACTACTTTCCGTTTCTTTGATTTCGCTTCCTTTTTTTCATCCATTTTTTTTAAAATTTTGCTCTATTTTTTCTCTATTTCCTCGGCTATCTCTTATAATTTCAGTAAGTTCCTTATTTCTGTAATATTAATATCTCCTTCATCTCTTTCAAAGTGTTGAATTTATTGCTTAGTCCTATCTCAAATTGCTGTCTGTTTTTCGCTAAATTTTCTTAATGTAAAACCGTAGGTTTCCCCTCTGATAATCATCTTCGTCTCTATAGTCTTCTGTTTAGTTTCAACTTACATCTCAACATCCTATGATCACTGGAGTTTGAAATCGTTCAAAACAGACACATCTTGAACGGTAACCTTATTAATCGATAGAACATAATCTTTTCCGTTTTAACTCCATTTTGGCCTTTTCATGAACTACAACGCTAGTTCATCTGAATATGAAGACGTAGTCAAGTTCTTCTTCTAGGTTACAAGAATGGCCTACTAGCATGTTTAGTGACACTTCAAAATTATATCTGCCTCATATAACGAAGGAAAGCACTGGGGTTTGTGGAGACTAGAAGATTGGAATTTGTCTTACGATAAATTCTAGGTCATGATTCTTGAAGAATAATAGTTGAAGTGATTCTATTGAAAATGCTAGCATCCGCTATGAAAGTAATATATAGGAATTATACGGGGTCCTACAGGAAATTCTAGAATGTTCTATGGAAAGATTCTCCAAGAATCATACGTGCTCACAAAAAAATTATAGGAGGCACAATTAATGGAAGACATTGGATATTTATAAATTAAACTCTAAGGTAGTCTAGTCAAGAAGGTTGTAAGTAGACTTTAGGAGGAGAAGTACCGGGTGGTTAGAATTAAAGTGCCGCTATTCACGGAGGTCCAGTGCGACCTATAATCAACGTATTACATTGAAATTTGGTAAATATGCTAATGAGACCATGCGGAAGCGAGTTACGCAGGAAAAAATATTAGTTCCAATTTCCGCCACCATGGGAAAATGTGGTGCTGTAACACACGCGAGATCACACTTCATACACACTATCGCGTGAGGAGCAGCATGGCTATTGATAAGAGAGACCATGCACTGTTAGTAAAATTGGTCTATCAGAACGGGAGCAATTACACTGCAGCATTGAGGGAATACCCGAAAGGAAATGTCTGAAAGGAACTAGAAGATGACCGATATCAAGAAGTTGCTTAAACAAGATGGTACTGAAATTCGAGTCAACGGGTGATTTGAGTGTGTCTCCAGGAAGAGGACGACGACCCATTCCAACGGAGATTGTTGAGGTTGCTGTGGCTGATGTGGATCACGAAGCACGTTCTCCATATTCCGCTACCAGTGCTCGGGCAGTGTCACGGGAATTGGCCATCCCATGGTCAACAGTGAGGAAAGTTCTTAGGGCCATTTTACACTGGTGTCCTTACAAGATTCACACTGTACAGCAACTAAAACTCCAAGATCCGCAGCAACGCCTTGCGTTTGCCCTTCGGTTTTTGGCATGGATGGAAGTGGATGACGTGGCCGTGGGTTATCCCGTGAACTGATGAGGCGGAGGGTGCAGTGAACACTCACAACTGTCAGGTATGGGGCTCGGATAATCCGCATGTTGTGCAGGAACAGCCATTACACTCGGCGCACGTGACTGTGTGGTGTGGATTCACAGGAACGTTCATTATTACCCCGTTTTTGTTTAAGGAGATGACACGTCAAGGATTTGTCACCTGTACCGTGACATCGGCACGTTATAGGGACCTTTTAGTGACATGTGATTCCTGCTTGACAGGAACGAAACTGTTTGAAGACTACTGTTTTCATGCAAGACAAGGCAACACCGCACATCGGTCGCCACGTGAAAGATCTGCTTCGTGAAACCTTCACTGCGGATCGCATCATCTCCCGAGGTTTTCGAGATGCGTAGCCACCAAGATTCCCCGATCTAAATCTGTGTAACTTCTGGCTCTGGGGATATCTGAAAGCGCGGGTCTACCAGGGAAATGTCAAGTCGCTGGCTGATCTCAAAGTCAGCATAAGGCGATATTAGCAATAATTCCGCCAGAAATGCTGCGAGCAACTGTTGAGCACGGCATTGTGCGGATGCAACATGTCGTCGATGTTTCTGGTGGACATATGGAGCATGTTATGTAACTTTTTGTCTGTAACCGCAACTGTTAATAAAGTTCTTCCCATTGCACCTTTCCTTACCATTCACTGGCAATCAAGTTACCCTCACATTGTTCCTAAAGTTGTTCCCTTTGCACCTTTGTTACTATCAGCTGACCTTCATCTTGTTTGCATTACATTTATCTCACACGTTTGACCTCTTCGCCGTAGATAATCGTCTTATCCATACATTCAGTATCATTTCCACGTGCTTCTTATCTGTACAGCGCCACATTTTCCCCTGGTGGCGGAAATTGGAACTAACATTTTTTCCAGTGTAATTCGCTTCCGCATGGCCTCATTAGCATATTTACCGAATTCCAATGTAATACGTTGATTACAACCCGCGTTGGACCACTGTGAATAGCGGCACTTTAATTGTAACCACCCGGTATTTCTGAAATATTAATGAGAAAGATGATAATAAATGTTTACGATTTGAGTCAGTACGTATTGAAATAGCTTCATGAAATTACTCTTTGTGGCTTGTAATTATCAACATGCACGGCAGTGCATGAGCCAAGTTCTTCACGTCAGAAAACGTCAGCACTGCCAGAAGCATGTTATACAGGAACAAGAGTTTATAGCAAAATCGACGATTTGGGGGCCCCGTAAGAAAAAAGATGTTAAAGATAGGAATATCAGCTTCTGCCGTTAAGGAGATATGGTAAATATGTGCAGATGTACAACATTTCATATTCGTATCTCAAACTATGTTCAAGTTGTGGACCCCTGAAATTGCACATTTTAGGCTGACTCACTCACACTCACTGACTGACTCACTAACTCATCATATTGTTTAGGGTGTTTGGAGTAAGCTACAAACATGAAATTTGGTATGAAGGTAGACGATGATAAGTAGATAAAGGAAAAATTCCGACATTTTGAGAAGGTCGCCATCTTGGATTCAAAATGGCCGCCAAACCTAAAGTTTCAAAGAATACACAGCCTAAACGACTAAAGATAGAACAGTGAAATTTGGTATGAAACTGCATCATTGATAGCAAATTAAGAAAACTTTTTAAAAATTTGAAAAAGTCGCCATTTTGGATTCAAAATGGCCGCCAACCCTAAAATTTTAAAGAATACACAGCCTAAACGGCTGCCGCTAGAATAATGAAATTTAGTTTGACAGTACAATATTATTAGTAGATTATGAAAATATTACAAAATATCTCTAAAGACGCCATCTTGGATCCAAAATGGCGGGCGTCATAAATCCATTTTCCAACTGCTTGAGCCAGAGATACGAAATTTATCATAATGATGTATTATCAAGAGTAGTTTAGGAAAACATAACAACGTTTTAAAAAATTCACCATCTTTGATTCAAAATGGCAGCTGAAATACCATTTTTCACATCGTTCGAGATAGAGAAATGAAATTTGGTATGATAGTGTATCATCACGAGTATGTCACGAAAATATAAGAAAACGTTAAAAATGTGTCCATCTTTTATCCAAAATGCCCGCCTAAACCCCATTTTATAACGACTGAAGCTAGAGAAACGAAATTTGGTATGAAGGTATACCATTACGAATAGGTTAGAATAAATTCGGCTCGTCTCCCCTACTAGGGTACAGTTCCCAGCTGGAGCCTGATTGCAATAAAGGGGGGTGCGCCCCAGCGAGGCCATCTTGGAATTCTCGGGGCAGCGCCCCAATGAGGCGAAACGAGTATATACATTACACAAGTGTAAAAAGCTGCGAAATACGAGCAAAAGCACCAGGGGTGCAAACTGTCCAGTCAACTCCTTCAACCTTAAAAAGTGGTGAAATGGAATATGGATGAGCCTAGTTCCTCGCGCCAACTTTCAATACTCCTGCGTGTCCCAAAAAGTTTTACTCGTCACAAACGTTAGCACTGCCAGGAGCATGTTATACAGGCAGAATGTGGAAGTTTCCCCATTCGGACGCTGCGCTCTGGAGTATGAGGGAATATCTGCATCATGTGGCGCAGTGCCCTGCAGATTCTGGTTGTGATAAAAAGACGCAGTTCCTCCAAACTCCTCAAGTTCGATGCGCGGCCTGCCGTGGGATTCTTGGCGCAGCGACGCGAGC
>JAGDQP010031312.1:0-18279 GCA_022664845.1 Lepisma saccharinum
TTATTATTATTATTATTATTATTATTATTATTATTATTATTATTATTTTCATTGGAATTTTCCTACCATATAGTGAGAATATTGTACCTGCAAGTGTGGAAATTTTCAAGTTCTGACGGTATTCTCATGTAGGTGGGAGTGACGGTTTATATGGGGAGGGAGTTTGCTGCAGGGTTGGCTGGTTTAAACCAGTTTTTTTCTTCAAAATATCAATTGGTTTAAACCAATAAATAAATAAATAAAAGCAAAAATGCCACAAATAGTGTGAACTTCAAGGTGACGATTTCACATATTAAACCATCTTCGATGATTTAATATAATTTTTGCCTTGTAATCAAGGGATCCCGGGTTCGAGTCCAGGTGGTGGACAATCTCTCTCAGGTGCAAATCGAGTACTGGTTCGGATTCCACTTTGAGCTTTAGCTGTAGGTCCTGTCCTTCATAACCTCGCTGCTGCATAAGAACATTAAGGAGAAACAAGCTTATTTATATCCATCCATATGTAATATAAATAAATAAAGCAAAGTATTTAAACAAAAGAACTTTTTTGGTGGGGGCAGTTTTTGCCAACCCTGGTTTGCTACCATTATTTTGTTTAAGTTCATATTTTTTTCCTAGATTATTATTTAAAGGCTGACAATTTTTATGACCCTTTAGGACTCGAACTCTACCACTTCGAAGAACCTGTAGGTACTGGCCGATTAATCATTTTTTTCCCGAGATTAATATCAAGGAAGCTGAAATTGAAAATATACAGAACTGTCATTCTGCAGGTAATACTTTACGGTTGCGAAAGTTGGAGTACGACCTTAGCAGATGAACATAAATTACGGGTATTTGAAATTAAGGTCTCGAGAAAAATATACGGGTTAAAACGGGATGAGATGACTGGAGGAGACTGCATAATAAAGAACTCCACGGAGTGTACGACTCACCTGATGTTGTAAGAATAATTAAATCGCGACGACTAAAATGGGCAGGCCATGTAGTTTGGATGAAAAAAAACAGACTATATTTCATCTTGATTGGAAAGCCGGAGGGAAAGAGACCGTTGGGAAGATGGAGACGACGTTGGAAGGACAATATTAGAAGGGATCTTGGAGAAATAAGTGTCTGTAGTGAAAACTGGCTTGATCTTGCCCAGGATAGAGCCCGACGGCGATCGCTTGCTACTGTGGCGATGAACTTGCGAGTTCCGTAAGCCATAGAGCAAGTAAGTAAGTAAGGATAACATCATTTTTTAATACAAAATAAGTTTTCCATTTATACCTTTAAAATAATAAACTTAATATTCAGAATTTTAAAATAGAGTGTGATATGTGAATGATGAACAATGTAAAAAGCAGATGTGTATAAGTGGGAAGGAAACAAATATAAATAGAGACATAAACACATATAAAGTAACATAAATAAAGCAACAATTAAAAACAAATAAAACTATTATCAATAAGTGTATAAATAACTATGTATTTGTTTTTCAGCTCAAGTTTGTAATAAATTTGATTGAATAGAAAAAAGAAAGAAAAAATCCCCTTTCTCCCAACCGCGGAAACAGGGTCCAGATTTGTATTCGGGAACTGGGCCACAGAAAAAAAATCCCCAACTTCCTCCCCTTTTCTTTGCTTTTTTCTTTTATTAGAGGAACTTTTGTGGGAACAGGTCCTTCTAGACTCCGTGTATCAACGCCGAGTCTTGGGTCGAGGCAGGTACTCTACCCCAATTTCATGGAGAACACGTTTAGTTCGTTGTGCCCATCAGGCGTGCGAAGTGAAATTGTGCAAAGGATGCGGAGAGGTAGGGGTGGAAAGGTGGGTCCCAAATGTAAAAAAAAAAAAAGTATACCTCCAATTATTCATTTTAATATTCGGTCAGACTTAATTTTATTATTATTATTATTTAGCTTATAATTCTCTACTTAAAATAGAGAAACTATATAAAGAATCTCCATTTTTATAATTGAACAGTTGAGAAAAAAAAGAATAGATTGAAAAAAGAAAGATTCCAAGAGAGACAAACCGCACGGCTGCCGCATCGCATGTGTGAACCACCCAATGCTGTGCAATGGCCCGTAAGGCACTTGCGGGGCCCGCACGGTCGCCGCACCGCTATGGGCAATGCGGCAGGTCTGCGGCACCGTCCCGCACCCGCAGTATGTGTGAACCACTCCATTTGTTTCAATGGCCCATAAGCTTGATTGCGGTGACCGTGCGGGCACCGCACGGCTGCCGCATCGCATGTGTGAACCGGGGCTTATTGTTAATTGAAATCGCTAGTGGAAAGCGCTGGGGTCGAAATACCGAGTAGTGTTTCTCAGTGCATACATTTCATTCCAATTAATAATAATGTAAATAGCCGACCGCACCGCTGGTTTAGTGGTATTCGTTGCTGACTACTGATTGAGGGGTCCCGGGTTCGATTCCCGGCGCTGCCAAGGATTTTTTTCCAAGACGTACGGGTCTGGAGCGGTGCCCACCTAGCATCGTGATGCAATTGGGGAGCTGCTATGAATAAAGATAGTGGCGATCACAGTGAGAGTTTCAACTCTCCTCTTCCAACCCGTCTGGTCAGCGTAGGAGCAGTAGACTAATTCCTTCCTCCGGGGAAAGGCCTCATCCAGAAGTGGATCGAATATGGCCGATTTATTATTATTATGTGAACAGCCAATATTCTAGTTACTGATAAACAGAAAATCCACATACTTGACATGATGTCATGCTTTCTGTAGCGATAATTAAAAGTATATAACAATAATGCTAGAAGTTTCGGGACACTTCAAAACAGTATTACATAGAATAGTAAGTAAGTCAACGCTATAATTCCTCAAGATTTCAGAAAACAATCCTGAAATATTCAGCTTTGTTGTTTTCTCTTTTACATTGCATGGTGAAGTAATCGGAGGTAAAATAGTTTCTCGGTACCACTCAACACTTTAGTGCTTACAGTGGACTATTGGGAGAAGCTGCATTTTGGATTTAATTACTAACCCCCCTGCACATTTTTGTAGACTTTTAGATGTGTCTTTTCCATCCAAGAGCATATTCAAGTAACTTATATGATAACAATCATGTAACTCGTTTGAGAGAGAGAGAGGTTCTATTTATTTAAACGTTAATACCTAAAGTTGAGTTCAACTATTACCTGATTTAGAGGATGTCTTACACATTGCTGTGAACTACTACTGGAAGAAGTAAGCTCGATCAGTTTGAAGTTCATCGTAGTGGTGATAATCGAGTGTGACCAGGCGACTTGTGGCTTACATGGTTAAATCTGACCTTCGATTTGCCTCTAGTCATAACTTAAGCTAAAAGTTCTCAATTCCCTTTCTCTTAAGTTCCTCTCGTCAGAAGCTTCGAGCGTTCTTACATCAATCTCAGTGCCGAAATTCAATATAGATGCTATGAATATCAGCAGGATTAAAGAGAGAAAACTATAGAAAATCTTCTTGGCTTGCCGGTGTCGCATGATCGGTGGAAGGTGGTGTCACATGATCACTGCAACACACTATTTTCGCATTTATTTGGCTTTTGAGCCCGGAGAGAAAGAGAAAACATGTGACAAAATTACATAATAAATAGTTAAGAAAACATACTGCACTATTAATTGCGGATTTTCCCCAGAAGAGCGATAAGAAGAGCAATAATACCCCAAGGTAGTCCACTACAAAAGCAAGATCTGTTTCTTCCAGAATTAGCTTTAAAAATTCAACTTTTGTATTCACCACTTTTAACTTGGAACTTCACTTGCTCCTGTGTGTGAACGTTGACCGAACCTACTCTTCTTCGTGGTATTTTCCTTTTTATCGTCCTCAGATGATAGAGCACTGTGATCCAAGCAGCCAGCCATCCTGACTAAGGTTTTTCCTGTTACACCAGGCTAATGCCGGGATAGTACTTTCAAAACTAGGTCCTGGCCGACTTCCTTCCCACATCCTCACTCCCCTTATCCCGCCCGGCTTGAACCATATATGCGTAATGGCCATATGCGTTCACCATTTATTATACTGCAATTAATTAGAATTTTTCCTATTTCGTATTTCATTGTGGGCAATTTTACAGGTATTGTAGTATTTCGTAAGTATTTGTTTAAATAGGCGTTCGATTTCAGCATGGATTTTTCCTGGTAAATATAAGTAAATGTGTAATCTCACGAAATATTGATTTTTTTGCAAGTATTCAACATTTTCCAATTATATTTCCTTCGTTTCCATTCGACTGTGTAGTTTTTTAATAGTATGTAATACGTTTTTTATAGTTGTGCAGCATTGTCGGAGTGGCTTATGTACTGGGTAGTACACTGTTGGCGAAAGATTGGCTGTTTTTTAAAATTGAGGCTGCTACAGTGTTGGCGATTTTTTAAGCGATCGAAGGCAGATGGCTTAGGAAGCAAAACTTTTGACAAGGGGTCTGAGTTGGAGTCGAACATACCTTTACCCAGTACCGGGGAAGAAGCTATGAAGAGACTTCTAGCATGTAAAGGGAAAGATCCATACAGGTAATAATAATTTTCAAATTTCGGTCTATATAAATGTGCATAAATGCACAAAGAATAAGTATTTGGAGTTTGCAAAATACATGAGTAAAATTTGAGAAATGAAGGTATAAATTGCCCTTAATAATCTAATGATATAAACTGTTTTGGAAATACTAGTGGTATTTTCCGCTTTTATTTTTATTATTAAGTATATAAGAGTTATTCTCTCTTGGGTGATGTGTTTGATCAGTTTAGTAGGATTTATGTTCAAATTATGTGTAACGCATATCGTGTTTTCGTATATATTAATAACACTAGGATCATATCATTTGGGATGTAATTGAATTAACTTTTTTTTCTGCAGTTACGTGGTATTTGTCGCGTAGATAGTAAAGACGAACTCGAATTTGGTATGCTAGTATCATTTTCCTATTCTTTCATTCGGTTTCATTTCTAATATCGTTCCAACACCTTTCGACTATTTTGACAACTATTGTACACGAAACTAAAGGTGTATAGTACGGTGGCTTGATTTTTTTTGCGCACTTCAGGTATTTGGTTTGCAGAATCAGAAAAAAATGGGTGTCAAATTTTCCGCTCACACATTTTTTTTTTTTTTTTTTTGAATATGGCGGACACCAATTTCACGCAGTCTGTAGTTTAATGGATGAACTTTTGAAGAAATATTCCTCTAAGGTCCCAAATACAAACATAAAACGCCCAAATATACTCTCAGAATTGTTCTGAAGGTTTTGCAACCCGTTTCTCTATATTTTCCAGTGTGAGGTGAGGCATAGAGCCCTACCCTTTAATTCACACCTGTCGTAGATTCTCTGTTCTTTTAAGGATGTCTCCCCAAACATGAATGTGTTATCTCTATGGCTTGTGTAGTGGAGTCAGCCCTGTAGTAAAATGGTCTGAGGTGGCAGGCAACGTCTCCAAGGTTCTGGGTTCGAATCCTGGCTGGAGCATGGATGTTTCTGAGTGTTTAGAGTAGTTGCGTGTGCCGAGTCTGCATGCAAAATTACATATCTTGTAAATACAGTGAAGCTTATAAGTCCGTTTCTAGACATCCGTTTGATCTTTTCGTTAACCTATTTTAGTTTGCCTTGACTCAAGCGTGAACTCAAGTCCTTCTGCATTATTGTGTAAGTGGTTTATATAAGAATTTTGTTGTTCATTGTCCCAGCAAACGTTCCTACGACGTCATCTAACAATCTATAGTCAAGCATAGGTTTCAGACCATTTTCAGTCAGTGTTAAATCAGCATGTACAGTACATGTGTATTGACGTACGGTATAGAATCAGTTGCTCGAGAAGCCGTGGGGTGGTGGTGGTTTTTTTTGTTTTTTTTTAAAGGGATCTCGTGTTGATAAAGCTGATATAGTTCTTATACACTAGAATCTTCAGACCCCACTTCATTAGTGTTGGGGATGGTGACTTCAATATTTTCTCACTGCAGATTGCTTTTAACCGTTCGTATTTTGAATTGCATTATATTGAAACTAGTTTTATATCCCTTCTATTTTCTATGCTTATTTATAAGTTTATATAATATATATTATATTATAAGAACTATATAAGGTGGTAAAAAAGTTAGAAAAAAAGGATACGTACATTAGAGAATACTAAGACAGACGTACAGGAACATCACAAACACAATAGAAAAGCGGCAACGTTTCGCAAAAGTGTTTTCACATGGTAGGAGAGAAAATGGACAGAGCGACATGGTACGGGACTAGTGTTAAGGAGATGCCATGTTGCCAACTACTGCTGAGTAACAGTGCTGACATATGGAGGCGGGAAAATGACTGGATTGATCAGAGAAAACACTAAATGGAAAAGGAAGTGCGGAAGTTGCTAGCGACTTCCAAAAGGAATAAAAGGTAAAGTATCTGAGGGAGTGGATAATAATAATAATGAGAGGGGAATAAGGAAACAATATAGAAAATTATGAAAGTGCAACTAGAGACGGAACGAAGAAGAGAATGGAAGAAGAAAAAACTGCGCTGCAGGAATTTGCATGCAGTTGAGGCCGGGTTCATGGTTGTCGGAAAGGGTAGAGATGTACGTCTGCTCCCATCTCTTTCTAACTGGCAGGTTAGTCAGGGTTCAGAATTTTCAGGATGCTGACTCGAAGGTTTCGTCAAAGGTGCAACCGTGATAAGAAGTGTGTTCAGGTATGAGGAGGTGCGAAAGTTGTGGTTTGGAGGATTAAAGGTAATTGTTGATGCGGATTGTTAGAGGAGTTTTGGTTTCGCCAACGTAGAAGGCGGAACATAGTTTACAGAGTAGAAGATAAATGAGGTTGGAAAATATGCAACTGCCGGAGTGTCGAAAAGAGTACGTCTTGTGAGTGACACGATGTTCGAAGGTCAGACTGGGATAAAAAGTAGGACAGGTTCTGCAGCGGAGTCTATTGCACTTGCCAGGTTTGTGGGGAGGGGGCGGGATAAGTCCAGTTCTGGTGAGAATCATGTTGAGATTCGGAGGTCTGCGATAGACTATTTTGGGTCACGACGGGAAAAGTCAGTTTCAGGTGACGCAGTGAGTATGGGGTGTGCCAGTTTGAGGACATTTTAGAGGGGCTGAAAACTTGAGTGGTACTGGGTAATATGCCTTTGGGACTAATTCTTTTAACGCTTCTGATCCTCTGTAGAGAATTTGAAGTGTCTTGTGGCCGTTCCGGCAGGGGTACGTAACAATTTTATGAGAAAATGGGTTAAGTAATTGTCCAAATATTTCGTTGGGCTGTTGCATGCAGAGACTATGGGTCTCTCGGGTAGTACTTCTTTTATTTCGCTTATTTAATTTTTGCAGTTTTTCCAAGATTTCCAATCGGTCATCTAGGGTGTCCCTCGGACATCTGGGTGATGGTGTTCGCTTATCCCTCTGGGATGTCCTCTGCCTTTTCGAAATAGGCTCCTCGTTTTTTCGAGTCTTGTTGGTTCTTGTTATTACCTGTTCAGGAAATCCAACGCGACAGTCTTAGCAAGCTGGACCACTTCTTTTGTGCCCTCCGGACTGAAGCGGGCCTTGCTCTCTAAGGCAGATTACCACTTTTCTACTAACTTCAGTATTAGCATTTTTTTTTAACGGTTGGTAACCTTGTTGACAGTTTTGTCCTCCGTAGAATAGCCATGGTGCGTTCTTCGAAATTGGCTGGTACTTTGGTGAACTCGACCAAATTGAAGTCATGTCTCTGTAGTCTTATTCAGGGTGTTCCATCTCGTATCCTTTCCCGATCTCGGACTCTGTGCTGGGTAAGATGCAGTTTGTATAGCAACTTGCCCTGTTTTCCGTTTCCTTGTTGTGCATCCTGCATGTTCCATATGTCTTTCAGGGTGTAATTCAGATCCGGTAGGTCCATGGAGAATTCTTCAATTGTGTCCATGTACTAAAAAGTACAGTTATTAAGATAAGTTTCCTGGGTACGGTTGGTTGTTTATGGTAGTTACTGTACTAAGAAATACACGTTTGCAAATCTCACTTCGCAGCAATTAAAACTAATAGTAATGAAGATTCTTGCTGTTTCAAAGTTGTTGCAGGTAACTGCAACCGTGTCAGCCACCTACCCCAGGTTACACTGCTGACATCTGGTGATGTTAATTTATCTATGTATGTGGATTTTCGGGAAATGATATGGAACTAGTTATGAAAATTGAATGCTTGCGCATATTTCAAACAAAATGTACTTTGATAGAGCATTGATTGCGAACATCAAACGAATGTCCATAACATGGCCATATACGTACATGAGATGTACGTCCATATTGTGTTTAATATATACATTCAGTTTCGTAACGACCAATGGACATGCATAATGTCCTTGTGTTAGTTCCTTTCCACTGTAAAACTAGCCATTATTTGCGATGCAATGATTTCTTATTCATAATTTAATTCCACTCGTCAGAAAGAACCTCCGCAAAACGCACAATACAAGCAAATTGCGAAAATTATAAAATCAATGTTGGAAAAACCGAAAGTTTTAAAAATTTGTACAATATATATTACAAAGATACTTTGCTACTAAATAAAGAGAGAGTGGGTTAAAAAGAGGGGTGTTTTTTTTTTAAGAAATGCATATAGGTTGTACATGCCACGTGAAATTGACGTCCGGCATATTAAAAAAAAAAAAAAAAACAACATGAAAACGAAAGCGGAAAATAGAGGAGTACTTACACGTGATAGTTAACGAAGTAATTCTAGTAAAAGTAATTTAAAAAAAACACACACACAAATAAAGTTGTTCTCGCAAATTTTCGAACTCACGTTCATCAGGCTAATCAGATCTTCAAGTATATGATCTCTTCGATCAGTTACACGGATAAAAGTGAGTGACACCTTATGATTAGCTTTTAGAGTTTCAAGAAGAATGATGAGGACTGTTTATTTGAATTTCGATTTATGTATAGCGTTTGTACAAATAACCAATGCTTTGTAACAGCAGCAGTCTTCTTACTTTTTCAACATTTCTTGTATATTCTGGCATTACTTTATAGATATTGAGAAAGAAAGTGTCTATCTGATTTAAATTTTGTGCAACTACTAACAGAAATTTCGTCTGCTGTATCCTAAAATTTTGTTCCGTTTTAAGTATATTAGGAAGCCATTTTAATATACTATAGAAATAAAACTATATTTTCGATTTCTTTCCTTCCTAACAGTATTGAATTTTGTTTTGGGATCTTCTATATTCTTTTCCGCGAGAAACAGACTTAATTCTTGCTATTGTCGTTGGTAGTTTGTAAATATTTGATAACAATAAAACCTCAGTGCAAACACTCGTTTAAAGCCTTACAGCAAGGGATGGAGAAAATGTAAAACTTCAGATATTCTCATTGCACAATCCGATCATGTGCACCACATTTCGCAGAATCTACTTTTTAAAAAGTGGTAGTCTGTATCCATGCAGGTAAAATTTGGGATTTATTTGTGGACGGTATATATATATTTCTTTCGAACTGTTGATTGTCCACGTTAATGCCATAAGATGTATTTTAAATCTCATGGTTTCGCTGGTGGACGAGAGTAATTTTCAGTGTGATAAACGCGGGAGTTTACAATATCTTCTGGCTGCACATATTGAAAAACAGTTAAGAATATTTTCTAAGAATATGTAATAAGAACATTTTTATTGGTGTGTAAAACAGCTCTATTTTTATATTTCATGCGATGTTGTCTTGGGAGGAAGTACTATAGATTAAATTTTCTCTGTGTGTATATTTAGTTATATCGAATAAGGTGGATATTTCTGTGTATTTAGTTCCAACAAAATATGTCGAGCACATAGTGTCGTGTAAGGTCTTTCAGATGGCGTTAAGATATATCAGAAACAATTACTTTTGTTAAGTACAGACAAAAATAATTATTTTGTCAAGTGCGAAAAAGTTATAATTTGACTATATTCCAACCGTACCAGCTAACATTAGCGAGAGAGTAGAAACTAGTAACCAAGAGATATGGTGTAAAATCAACAGTCATCTAGCAAGGTGAAAAGTTAGTGCTGAAAATCATTCACCAAGACTGGCGACTATAGCCTCCGTCTTCATCGAGCATTATAGTAGAATAAAAAGTATATCTGTGGCAGACTTTACATGCTGTCGAGATGACTAAAGTGTATTTGCTAGTAGTAATCCTAAACAAGTAACCAAACAAGAAAACATTATTATGAACCAGAAGCAAAGGGCATAATGAAGTCGGTTAGGTGTATGTCATGCTGGCAAAATGACATAATCCCGTTTCAACATCGACCCATTCTATTATAGATGGTGCAGTGTAGATGCTATTTGACTATACAGACTTACTGCCTTCTGATTTCGGGAAAGTGGATATTTACTTTAAGATGAATTAGTATTATGAGAAATGCTCAACTGTAATACGTTGTGCAATCAAAGCTAAGCGAACAGAAATAACTCACTGATAGTATCTAAAACTTACTTGGGTTTCACGGTCTTCAAATATAGCGTGGAGTTATTCAATCCATATTGATTTCGACTTCCTTCACTTCTTCGTCGGGGAGACTGTTAAAGGAAAAATGTATAACAATACAAAGAAAAAAGCCGGTATTCACATGTGTAGTGTACACTCTTTTCGGAGAATCTATTATTTTTAACTACAGTAATATGATTACATTCGAATTAACAATTCGTGACTCCTACAATTCAAACAAGTCAGAGGTTTAATTTGAAATGGACATTTGAAAGGTAACGTTATATAAATTCCGTTCGGTTTCGTTTTTATGAATGAGTTCGATTTTTGTTTTCCACTGGGTGTTATGGTGACCTTGGATTCCGTACCCGTTCGTGTCTCCTACGCATTGACGGACATGTAACCTACCAACTGTACATCGACAATGTGTTGTATACCCAGTTGAAGTCCCTTTAGTGCAGGCCCTTCTGGGGACCACATTCCAGCAGGATAACGTGCGCTCGCATGTGACACGTAATGTCCTTGGCTGGCGGGTTTACGTGATATCTCGCCGATTGAACACATGATTGCACAACGCTTCTCACGCCAGCGGCTTCCCGTCAGCCTTGCTATATCCCAGAAGGACTTCCAAGGGCTCATGTGTTGCAGCCGTTCTAAACGCCCATGGTGGGCTCTCTGGCTACTGACCTTTGTAATACTGTTCCGCTGTCGCCACGTAGTCACGCATCGCACAGAGCGGCAAGTTTAATCATTTGCTACTTGTACCTTACAGTATCTGCCAAATTTGGGGCTGCTATCTTCTCTGCTTCTTGATGTTGGATTTTTAATGGCGAGCAGAGTATTTCTTAATTTATTATTGTTTGTTGAGTCTTGTTTCTCTAGCGGCAGAGAACATTCAGATATTTCTTTTTCACACCGTACTGTAGATATTCTTGTTGGTTAGATATTTTAAGTTTTCGCATTATTAAACAACCTGTTTCTCATTAGCATGCTTAATTTCCTTCGCAGAAATCTGCAGTCACTGGCCAACGTTATATTATTTTTATTTACATGTGTTGTGTGTGTGTAATAAGTCTTAAATACTGATTCCGAAGAAATTTTCTTGCTGAAGTTTTTATTGAATTGTGTTTTTAATGAAAGGAAATAATTTTCGCTTTATAAATTGTAAGTATCTATTAAACACTTCGATAACTTAACAAACTTCGATCTAGAAGATATTGTGCTAGTAGTTACGTCAGTTTTTATGTCAGTGGTATGTAGTAGCACAATTAGGTGATCGATTGTAAAGTAACCTTGAAGTAGAAAGTATTATTTGAAGTAAGCAGTGAACGACGTTGAGAAGGATGTTGGTTGGACGCTGTGACATGATTTGTTTTTTAATACGGTGTGGGCCAGACTTTGCATATTCCAGCAAAACAACAGAAAAGGTTCATATAAACTTGGGTCGAATTCGGCTTCGTTTTCAAGATACAGAAATTCCAACTTGGAGCCCAAAATTTTCATCTTTCAATGTTAAAGTGAATATTAATCCCCGATATATCAGTAACGATTTTAGTTTTCGGAAGTTGATTTGTGTCTGGATAGTGATCTAGTGAATTATTATTGGGAGTTTAAATATAATGGTGCATTTTGGTTGTCAGTGTTGTAGCCTTACATAAACTTTTTTTTTTAATAGCATTACGTCGGTTTATTTATTGAACGTTTGGTGTGAAGCACAGAACGCTGTGTAGCAAACTGAAATATTATACTGGGCTAAACGTTTGTCGATTTTCAGTTCACCTGGTATAAGATTCACAGTTTATAGTTTTGTATTCTGTGCTTCACATTTGCAAGGCCTATCTGAAAAGTAGCAGGAAAATAAAACTACATAACTGGTGTTTTCATTTCCTAATCAATCGAAGTAGGACCCTTCAGCTTCCACACACTTAACCCAACGATCCTGTCATTGCTGGTAGCATGCCTAGAATCCCTCTTTTGGAACTGTTGTCAACGCTGTCATCGTGTTGTGTATAGTATCCTCTGAGATTTCGAAGCGATTACCTTTGAGTGTCTATTTGCCTTGAGGAAAAAGACAGAAATTACAAGGAGCCATATCCGAGAAGTATGCCGTTCTTTGCAAGGGAAATGGGCCAGAGCCTTATCGTGATGAAGATGTCAGTTTTGTGAAGCCCACAGCTCTTGAGACGAACTGCATTACGTAGGCGACGGAGAACGTCAAGATAGTAAGTACTCTTTCGTAACTGTACATCCTTTTGGTACGTATTGATGGTGCATACTATTACGGAAATCAGAGAACATAATCAGCATCTGGCGGGGATGAATGCTTCCACTGTTTTCTTTGAACTGATTGTACCACTGTTTCATATAGACACTCCCGATGGAATCTTCATCAAAACTGGAATGCAGTATCGTTTTTCCACACAACACTACACACTAGTCGCCTAACGGATGCTTAAGCAAGCGAGGATCACGCCACGCCACCCAACAGGATGTGCATGAAGGATACCCCCACCACTGTGTGTAGTGTTGCCATCCAACGTTCACTACTTTCCTCAGAAAAATAGTCTGATACTTTTCAGACAGGCCTAATCTTTACAATCATTAGGAGATACTTGAAACAATAAAATAAAAAAATACCAGTCTGCGGTACTGAAAATTCTATGAGATCACATTTTAGCTCCTATTATCATCTATATTTATACAAATCAACTTAAATTTTATGTACCATTGAAAGGAATTAATTTTGGACCGCGTGTTTGAACCTGATTAACTCGAAAACGAAGCGGAATTTGATTCATGATTATACGAACTTTTTTCTCTTGTGATATCAGGAATACGTCTATCAAATGTAGCCCAGATGTTATGATGCACCACCCTCTCTGTAAGAAAATAGAACGTGTGTAGAACTCTCTAAAGCCCTTCAAATTCGTCTGTAGTTAACTAACTCAGCCTGCGTGGAATCTTGTACGTTGAGTAAATAGGTCGAACCTGCAGACCATACCCGTTCCCCAGTTCTCCTTTTTGATAGGATCGGGCGTGCTACAAAGTATGTGGGATTGTCCGGCAGGTGACTTTTGAGGAAATAAAACTGTGATTTCAAGGAGGGAATGTCAATTTTTTGCATCTGTTTTAGCCAAGGAGGTCTTAGATCTCCTGAAAGTACTTATAGTAGCGCTTTGAGAAATTTGAATCTGATGTGAAACTGTTACCTATCATATACCATATATAAACACAATTTCAAATATGGCAATTCACTTAAAAGACTTAATATCTTCGAAATTTATCAATTCAACTCAAAATAAATGTACAAATAATGATTATATAAAATATAAATCACTTCAAGTTAACAATATCAAATCCAAAATTATAAACATACTTTAACCTCTTCCATAAAATATTTTGATGTGGTGCCATCTATTGAACATTTGATTATCATTAAATAATTTATTTGCGATTATTTAACCGTTTGTTTAGTGAATATTACTCGGTTACTAGGCTGTATTCACATAATCGTAGATTCATAAAAAGTCATTTAATCCTCATATTGTAATACTGCCATACGTGAAGTGGGAGCCCTACAGAAATTGCTTAAAATATTCCTACAGAAGTTGTTTGTCTAGTAGAGCAAGTGTTTTAAAGCCCAAGAAATTCAGGCGATGGTCTTAGGTAACAGTTTTAATTCAGTTGATATGTTTCTTTTCTTGAACAACAGAAGACTAAACCTCTTAAACCCTACTACATTCTGATTTGAACTTTGTTACAAGTGAGTTCAAATGTAAGTTTACGTGAGTTACCATTCTAATACGGAGGTACAGCGTCTAATATATTTAAGATACGATCTTGTGGAACTATTACATCTTATTAAATGGATTGTGCCTTCAGTGTTTCACTTACTTAAAGTTACCTTGAACCTTATCCGCTCCGTACCAGGTGTCGAACCGCTTGCTATCTTCCCCGTCCCTTTGTTGTAACTAGAGCACGGGGAAGGTTATCATCCTACGACTTAGGCTCAAGATAATCTTTAAAATAGTTTAAACATGATCGTGATGTCGGAAGATTGTAAGAATAAATAGAAAGCAGTTGTAATATCAGACTAATATTGACAGAAACACATTTTTTAAACTCATTTCTCACGTCCTATGTTGTACTTATTGTTTCCTTTTAAGTAGTGAAGTTGCTAAGATTAACGACAACTACTACTATTTTTGCTCTTACCTTTCTTACAGCTAGTCTTCCCCAAAACAATTGCACTTGCATTGAGACAAATACGTTCGATTTCGCAGCATAAGTTGTCTAGATCATCGGTTACAAAGAAGATAAAGGATGGAATAAAACCGAAGGGAATGGCAGACTTTTAAAATATGCTGAAAGTGTTCTGAGAATCTAAAATTGTTAATAACCATGTGGATGGAAGGAGTAGAAACCAGTGTTAGAAATTGGGCGTTTGTCACCAAATGGCACATTGACTTTCGGTTTTGGTTACCAGGAGGGAATGCTTAGTCATTTTTTTTCTAAATTACATTATGCATGTGTTAATATGTTAAGAAAATGAGTAGTACATATTACCAACTATCACTGACAAAAGAGATATCTGCTAATTAATACACATCAATATATCCTTTTTAAATAAAAAATAGATATAACATTATAACATAGTGTGAGTATTATATTAAGGAAGTAATTATTGTTAATAATACGCGATTAAGCCACGTCGACATAATCTAAACTGTTTGAATGTTTAATGCTTCTAAATATTTTTTCCGAAATGGTTTATAACATTATCGGGGACAGTGGATTATCGATACCTAACTCATTTTCCTGTAAATAGTACCTGTCAGCAAAAAAAAAAAAAAGGTTATTTTGCAGCGGACCTGGTAATCGTGTGGGTTGAGGCGCCAAGCCAACGACTCGAAGGTCCCGGGTCCGAATCCCGGATTGGGAACAGATGTTTGTGGATTTTAGAGGCTGGACAGCCAATGAACTCGAGACGACCCGAAGTCACTAGTTACTAAAGTGGCCCCAAAATACAAAATTTACATTATTTTGCAAACAAAACTAACAGTTTAATAATTCCTCGCAACTCAGTTTCTGCCTGTTTAGGTTTTCTCAACAGAGGTTCCGTACAGTGTCCAGGTAGATAAGTAGGTATAGATGTAAACATGTGATTTGTATTAACAGTCACACATTGATAAAATAATATATGAAAGTGAAAATATCACTTCGGAATATGAGTTAGGAACATGGCCGCTCGTTGTCACCTCTCCTCTGTCCTTGTTCATTTCTAAGTGTGTTTGAGGTAAATATTAATGATAAAAAGACACAGGAAAAAATTTATATGTTAGGAGATCCAGTCAGGTTTACGGGCACTTCACACACTTATACGTAGAAAGGTGGCAACTTTACACCAAGGGCGTGGTTACATAATAGGAATGGAAAAGGACAAAGGAGTGGTAAAGGAGCGGCCATGTATGTATATATATAATAACTAGTACAAAGGAAAGCCGGGAAGGCAATTTAAGGTAAATTTAAGACAAATGAAAGAGAAAAAAGGATACTTACAGCTTACTTTCGCATTAGATCTCACACATTCACATGTACACATAAAAGTCAATATATTTCGTGTATTCACACGTTTTCAAGTATAGAGGAAAAGAGCGAAGTTCATGTGTTCACAAAGTACAAATTTGAAGAGACAGTGGCAACATGTAGCGGACAAAACATCAAAACTGGAGAACAACTGACTGCTGTAGCGCGTAGATACCCGGAACTTGAAATAATAACTGTATATTATTTTCGCGCTCAAACCGTGAATAAAGGCATTCTCCCACAGACGGCATGTTGAGGTGCTGGTTGTAGGGGGTAAAATGTGGATTTTGGCAACCAGGAAAGATAGATCAAAATTGGTATTGTGGGATTCGGTGTACAATGAAACTGGGGCATCCGGTTTGTTGATAGTACAGAAGTGACGATGGTTATTAATTCGAATGTTAAGAGCACAACTTGTTTCCCCCACTTCTGTACTATGAACAAACCGGATGCCCCAGTTTCCTTGCACACCGAGTCCCACAATACCAATTTTGATCTATCTTTCCTGGTTGCCATAATCAACATCCCCCTACGACCAGCACCTCAACACGCCGTCTGTGGGAGAATGCCTTTATTCACGATTTGAGCGCGTAAAAAAACCTGGCCTTACCTTCAGTAACTCTAAGCTCCCCTTTTCCTCTGCATTTTCAACACATTTCCATCCACGATCCCACCTTGTACTTACACGCTATACAGTTATTATTTCAAGTTCCAGATATCTACGCGCTACAGCAGTCAGTTGTTCTCCAGTTTTGATGTTTTGTCCATTACGTGTCGCCACTGTCTCTTCAAACTTGTACTTTGTGAACACATGAACTTCGCTGTCTTCCTCTCTACTTGAAAAAGTGTGAATACACGAAATATAGTGACTTATTTTATGTGTACATGTGAATATGTGTGATTTAGTGCGTTAGTAAGCTGTAAGTATTATCCTTTTTTTTTCTCCTTCATTTGTCTAAAATTTACCTTAAATTGCCTTCCCGGCTTTCCTTTGCACTAGTTATATATATATGTATATATATACACACACACATACACAGGACAGTTAGATAACATTTAAATATCAATTTTGAATAGTTGTATTATTAAACACAAAGCACAATAGATTAAATCTTTATTACTCTCAAATGAAACTAAGTATTTAGTGTTCTTTTGCAATACACATGGTTATATTTTGTTGCATATACGGATGAGAAATTTCACTGGGAACATTTTCTATTCTTTCCATCCACATGGGTATTAACAATTGTAGATTCTTGAAACACGTATTAAGAATGTAATATCCTCCAGGATTCCCTCTGGTTTTATTCCATCCTCCGCTTTCTTTATAACCGACGAAGCAGACAACTTGTGCTGCGAAATCGATTGTACTCGTCTTAATAATTAGTGCAATTCTCTTTGGGAAGACGTGCTGTATGAAAGGTAATAATACTGTAGCATGAATCGTTCTTCTAGGCGTACACTAAATTTTGGTTACTGGATGTTCTCCACAATTATTATTTTCTGCTTATCCTTGTTTCTTCATTAGTTACGACAATGTAAGCTTGTGCTTTTACTTAATATAGACACTTACCGGCGTGGTGTACTGTCTTTAAGCTTGAACATCAACGCAGATTTCGGAACTCGCTCATTCCATCTCAGATGAACGCTGCGAGCAAACATTCGCACATAAAATACAGGACGAGATGAGAAATGGACGAAAGGGAAAGAAAATACTACTTTGAAAACAATATTTACATCATGTGTTTTATTTTTTATCTTCTTTCCCTTTCATCTTCCGCTGTATTTTTCATATTTCTATATTTCATATAAAAATCTTCGCTGTTGTCGTTTGTTTACCTGAAGATGCAGTGAAAAATTCCCGAAATCGGTCGTAATATGTGTTTACGTTTAAGTGTGTTGAATTTAGAAGCTGTCATTTTTACTTGAGAAGCTAACTATTCGTAAGTGTTTAATTTATGTTGAAGAAAGCATATAACGCTGGTAAATATCTATATTATTTAAACACTGTCTTCCGCACATTATGACTTAAAGGCCCTCGTCACTCACTGCCCCCACTTTTTTTTAACATTTTTCAAAATATTTCAAAATCTAATAGCATTATCAAAATTTTAAGAAGATATCTCTCTAGTACATACAAATTACTATGAAATACAATGGATTGCGATCTCGAGATTTTGTTCATTAATGAGTGACACGTTGTCAATTGTATTTCATAGTAATTTGTAAGTACTAGAGAACTATCTTCTTAAAATTGTGATAATGCTATTAGATTTTGAAAAATGTTAAAAA
>JAGDQP010031313.1:0-22013 GCA_022664845.1 Lepisma saccharinum
ATCGAACGGTTAAAAAGGGGGAAAATTCAAAGCTAAAAGACGAGAGAGTCACGGGTATACATAGAGGCTTCCACTTCTCCGCAGAAACATTAATCATGCTGACAGGTTTTGAACACACGAGCTGCCATTCCCTCATGAAAAGGTGGTTTGCTCGAGTCTACAAGAATGCTGACAGACGATCCCTTAACCAAAAATAAGACGATGGTGCTGAAGACTGTTCAACAGTTGCAGTGAAATGGAGAACCCTCCGCGATAATATTTTATGGTTCAAAATATCCAAACTTTCGCACTTCGAGATTTACCTTTCATCAAATATCGTATTATTTGTCATATTTCGATTCTCTTTTCTTAGACAGTACACGAGTTTTAAATTGGATAATTCTTCATTTTCTGTTTGTAGTAAATTATTGTAGAAAGATAGGAAAATGGCGAAATTCAAAACGAAAAAAGAATTAAGGTGTATTATGGCTACGGCCATCGTCTTGTTATTTAAAAGGTCCCGAGTTCGATATCCGGTGGCAAGTAAGTGATTTTAATCTTCTTGAAACTGAATACCCTACTCTTTGGCCATGTAATTCTCCACTTGATGAAAGCCGTTGCCAAAACACCATCAAGCAGCTTTAGTCCTAAACGTTCATCTTAACTAAATCTAATTATTATATTGTCAATCCTAAAAGTGTATTAAGGTTTAGTTTTCGGCGGTATCTTCAGTAAAATTATAGCGATTACTTGTTAAAGCTCTAGTAACTTATACATTCATTTGTTTAAAAATCGCACTTTGGTTTAACAATATGATTTCGTGACAACATACGTTACTATTTTCACGGAAAACAGAGAAATATTAAACCCATCATTAAGCAAATTGCCTATTTAGATCAGGAAATAATACAAGGCAATTACACGTCAATGAAAACTTATTGTGTATGTGCGTGTGTCTGGAAAGTTTCTACATATTAGATGTTAGAAACATTGCTAACTCTAAGAAAGAGAAATGTCTTTATTCGTAACTGCACTAGTTATTTATTTTCTATGCCTGAAATAATCAGATATGACCTAAGTCCATCACATTCTAAGGATGAATATACTAGGTGACCATTAATCACTGGTTAAGAATAAGAAAGGTAGAGGACAGGTTTTGGTATTCGCCTATTAAATTGAGTAAAGCAATCAAGATGACCAGCAGCATGGGTTGAAAAACAGAAATTTCGCGTACGTGTTATTATAAAATTCACCTTCAAGAATGTGCTTACTCAACTATTGTGACATTTTCTTTATCAAAATTTCACTAAAGTACAGAAAATATTAATTAAATTAACTAATCGAATTATTGTAAGTAATGGAATGAATGTATTATAATTAGTACGTTCAGTAAATAACACTTCCAAAACCGAAGAAAACTTTACCTCTACCCTTCTTCTAGGATATACTGGTTCACAAATGTGTGTTTGGTATTTGTTTTGTCAATTATTTAATATCAAATAAAAATTTGCTTATAATAGGTAGACTATACATATTTTATTAGCGCATGTTAGTTTGTTAAAAACACCTTCAAAGAGCAAATGACATCTCTTTAACATACACTGCTTAAGTATCTTGGTCGTAATACATCGTTTAATCTTTTATCATAAATTTGAAATCTGGCTTTTTTTTTCATAAACTCGATTTCAATATAGGAGCTTAATTTGTTTAATTATACTCTATCGCCCACAGTATCATCCAACGGCTAATAGCATAGAAGCATGGTCAGCAGCACTATTATTGGCCCCAGGTTAATTCTATAACTGAAAATATTTCACCGTTGTTTGTTACGTTTTATAACTGCAGGTACGAACTTCAGCTTATTGACTGTTTAAATTTACCTTTCATTTATAAATAGAAAACGAATACAATTTATCTGTTTGTTTACAAACTGTTAAGCGAGTTCTCACAATTATGCTGTTTTTAAAACACTGCTCTCTGATGATTAAAATCGAACTTATTGGGACTCGCTTCTTTCCATGCAACAATAGAAAAATAATTGTTGGGGAACTCAACTATTCTTAGTTAAAACCTTAAAAATATCTATGTTTTAAAAAATATAGCAATATTGAAGTACACATATTGTTATGCTTTAAAAAGAAGAAATTCCCACTGAAATAAGTATAATAATGATAAAAGGGCACTAGACGGTGGAAATGTTTTAAAAACATATTACTTAATGTACTGCAGTCTCGCGGATACGTAGTAAGCCTGTAATTATTATTCCAGTATATTTTAATTATAGTAAAAATCTTTTGCGACAAACTTTGGAATGGATGGAATGATTAAAATGCTTGTGTGGGCACTCAAAATTTCAGAAAGAGGAAGGTACTAATGAAAATTTCCATTCTGATCTCGACTTTTCGGGATGCTCAGTATCGGTTATAGAGAATTCCCGAAAAGGTCGGTTTCCGGGAAATTATCTCAAGTTCCACAACTAAAAATTGTCCTTCCCGCACATTTCTACAATTTTATTTATTGTACAACAATTTTGGGTTCTCTGTGTTATTCAAAGCTCTACATAAATTGGCCCATTCATTTTCGGCGCAATGGAAAATAAAAATACATATCAATGGGAAATAAATTTTCGCTCTAATGGTACAAAGTAATTAGTGGGAGATGGAAAAATTGAATAGTTTGTAGAATTGCGTCACGTAAAAGGAACAGTGTAAAAGGCATTTATAATATCGCGAAATATATGCAAGTTACCAGGAGAATGATATACTTTTTGTAAATCAATTTTCTGTAATTATCAAAGAATGAACTTTATGCTAGCATATATAGCATTGCAAATGTTGACATTTCAAACCAGTTAAAGCAAATATTGTATCAAGTAACAACTTTCTTCTCTGATTAAAAAAAAAAGAAACTCAAATGAAGATAAACCAAACATGGCGAAAGTTAAATATTAGATTTCACTTTGCATAGACTGCACTCTATTTTGTTGCTCTAAAAATTGGAAACAATAGAATTAAGAGATAGTTTAAAACAATAATAGTAGGAATGGAAATGGACAATACAGTTATTGTGCAGGACAAAGAAAAGGAAAACAGGTTTGTACCTCCATTTTTGTAAAAGAGAAAGAAAATATGAACAAGCGAATACAAATACAAAAAATCGCTTATGAAACAATTCTATCTGAACCGTGTTATGAAACGTTTCACGAAAAATACAAAACGTCGTTTTTGTACCTGAAGTTAGCACAGAAAAGGATGGGAGATGATTATTATTGAGGTAGACGGAAAAAAAGTCTCATCCATGTGTGGATAGAAAACCTCCCCCTTCACTCACTTTTAAAGAGTAATTTTGAAAATGCACTGCTGGGGAAACAACGCAGGCAGTTTTCGATAACTACGGGTTTTGGCTAAATGGCCTATTACAGCCTTTAATAGGCTATCAACTTCTCCACAATAACAGGGAGAGAAGGATTGCCCTTACTGATAGGAAAGGTCATTGGAATTCAATTCCAGGCGGGAATAGCAAAATCAGTATGCTGAACACACACACGAACACTTAGTAACACCAAGCCATATTGAAACGAGCACTTTCTCTCTCGCTCTCCTTTTCCTTCTCTCTACCTCTTGGCATTTCTTTCAACACGAAGTAAATAGTTAAAGTAGTGTAATAAATGATATGATGCGTCTGGAGTTTGAAACGCAAATAATACCACATTTATTTCGTCTCGGTGCCAGTTTTTTTAAAAAATACTTTTTTAATTTATTTTATTTGTCCGTGATTTATGGGGCATGAGTGATGGTTTAATGCATGTTAAATACATTCATAAACCAATTTGTCGTTAGGTAAGTACCTAGTACCTTATAGGGATATTGTAAGTACCTGGCAAAGTGTTGCAACTGGACATTGCATCAACTACATAAACGGACGTCAGCAGAACTTAAAAAAAAGGTTGAATGTCAGCAAAACTTCAAAAATGTAAGTCAGCTTAAATATATTTTTTTTATTACGCACTAAGATCGGACTCACTCACCGGACAATTTTGTTTAATCTACTTTCGGACAGTACCCATGTTATTTCCAGTGGTCTACAGTTAGGCGCTTATATTGTTTTCAGTGCAGCTTATAAATGTATACATATAAGACAGATTTTTTGGTTAAGTTAGTTATTCAAAATTGTTGTTTCATCTTATCAAGAAGCCTAGGTAAAACGCTAATTTCTATTACGTACATAATAATATGTTCCCAGATCACTACTCTTCTAGAAACCACCTTTACTATTGAGAAGTCGAGTAGATAATTTCTAATGTGTAAGCAGAAAGGTCTTGGTTAAATGGTGAATAAGAATAGTGCAATTCATTTCAGCTTAATCAGTAATAATCTTTTAACTTAAGAAGTCCAGAATGGTCCTAAAATCAATTTTAAAGTTTCTTAAATGGTACAAGAGTTTGTCATTTAAGTACCGTCTCGATCCCCATATATTATCCTAGATTCCTGGTCGAAACCTCGAATGGAAACAATCGATATAAACCCTACAAAGTTCTACTTACACCTCTTACTTTGGCTTGAAAGTGATACTCTCAGTATAGATAATCGACTGCATGTTTACTACATGATGAAACGTCCAGTTCTTATGTATGCTGCTCCTGCCTGGCAACACGTAGCACATACACATTTAAAGAAATTCCAAACAGTACAGAACCGCGCAGCCGAATTTATTTCTGCTCATTCTTGGGACACATGTACAATTTAGTTACATGAAGATCTTAACCTGCAATTGCTGACGGACTACACTGACAGCATCTGCAGTTTGTTCTAGAACCGAATTAGAAATTCATCGCCTGAACCACTACAATCCATACCCCAGTTAGAAACAAACGTTGATAGTATGTGGATTAAACGTTAGTACCGAACGTACTTTTAAAATTGTAGTTGTACCAAAATGTCCACATGTTAACAATGGTTTGTTCGACGTTGAATAATGGTTGAGAAGAAACAGGTTGAAATTAAGAAGCGAACGCTGAAGAAACGGATCCAGTTGACCAAAACAGAGAATGGTTGTTGTCTATTGGCATACAGATTTAGCTACAATTTGTCCGTTGCTTTCATCATGATATACAGTCAACTTTTCAACAGTAAATTATTCAACCGTCTTCTGGTGGACTCGTACCTGGAACGTTCCACACTCGTCGTTGGTGGCTCGACACTTTAATCCCTCATCCACGGGATCATCTTGAGAGTCAGATCATCTTTACGGTATCTCCAGTAAAAGGCAGGCTTGGAAGCGGTTGTCTCGAATTCATACTTGTCGTTTGACCATCATGTAGGAATAAGAATAAATAATACTTCCCTTCTTTCTTTGTTATGTGCACTTTTTCTTCTTTAACCTTTTGACCATCGCTGCACTATTAAATTTGTATTTCTCAATAAGTGTAATATGTCGCCTTAGAAAAAGGCATATAAAGTGAAATCTATAACACAGTTGAAAACACTTCACATTAACGCCCTATTAATTAAATTAAATGCATGTTGAAATATAGTTTAAAACTCAATCTGTTTTTAACATGCAAATGAGAACATGAGAAACGTCGTTAATTTTATTATATTTGCTTTTAAGCACAATTTTTATGCAATTAACTAGGAACTAGGATAATCTAGGGCACAGTTCAATACAAAACACGTCCCATTAACGTTCCATCAACGAAATCAAATTTCAGTTGGAATATAGATTGAAATTCAATGTGCTTTCAAAATGCAAAAGGGGACACAAAATAATAGTTAATGACATTCGATTAGTTTTTAATTTCAAATTTTGTTCCATTTCATTAGAAAGAATCCGTTCAAACGAAATCTATACCATAGCTGAAAATAACAGTTGAATCTACGTTGAACTAACAGCTTATCAACAATATCAAGTCTTTGTTGAAATATGATTTAAAATAAAACGTATTTTTTCAACTGGTAACAGTTATTCAACGAACTAAGCCAAAAATCAACGTTCAAAACACATGTTTGTGCTACTCGGGTAGGCACTACTGTACTGCCAAGATGAACACATCATAAATCGTGGTCGCTAAAGACCTGCTAATAACATTAGGACGAACCAGGGAAGCGACAGTGGCACCCTGTAAAATAACATACGCCAAACAATCAAGTCCATTTAATATACCACCAATTGAAGGCATGTGCCAAAGCTCGAAACTTCTCTACTTATACTATTAGTCAAGCTAATTTCTGTCTGTTTTACCTCCCAAACTGAAATCTTTTCGGAATCATTGATTCCTATATGTAACAAATTGTTGAACTTTAATTGTAGTGTTTATTTATGTATATGTATATTGGGTAGATAATTTGTAGTTTATTTCTGTTCAACCAGGAAATTAAAGCACCTAGTTTCACCCATTCTGAATTGAGTTTTAAATAAATTTCATGTTTTCAATTTTTTCTATGTGTGTTAATGTACTTAATAGTTTGAAATATCCCTTACGGAAAACCAGATTTTTTCCTGAACTCTGAAAGAACACAAGTTGCTAAAACTAAAGCACAAAATCGTAGAAATACCTTAAAAGGTATTATATTGCTTCTCAAAGATGGTGAGACACAAGAAAGGACGTATATTTTCCCAATTCTATGAAGCCTTTTTCTCTTGTATGTTCTTTTAGAACTTTTGTGCTGTTGTTTCTGAGAATTTCGTCCACAGATGTCCCTAAGCACGGTTTTCCATTTCAGCGAAATCCAAAAGCGGATTAAGATCGTATCTATCCCATAGCTATGAAGGTGACACCATTTTATACAATGAAATGCACGTAAAAATAACTGAAATAAAATGATAAGCCAAATTAATTAGCAATTTTTAAAACATTAGTAAATTTAGTTTGCTAATCATTACGTTACTTTCCTGAACACTGATTGAAGTAAGAAGAATATTTTATTCTGAAGATGTAAAAATACATATTGACCACTTTATTTACGCGGGTATTTTACGTATTGTTCCGTATTTTATTTCTATATGTATCTACAATTTGTATACTATAAGATAAGAAAATGCATAAAAATGACTAAAAATCCAAAATAATAATTTAGGGATATGCAAAACTGCTACTTTTTCGTAGCGGTGATTGCAGTAGTTGCTACTTTTAAATATCTGTTATAAATAGTAGTTTAGGAAAACATCTAAATGGTTGTTTTTTGTTCCTAACTGAAAAAGATAATAATGTAAAAGTACCATTTTAGACTAACTTATTTAGTATATGTAACCTGTTACGGTATCTGTGCAGCAGGACCACCGTTAGGACTTGGGAGATTAATTCATATTCTAACTGTCGGAAAACATTTATCGGAGCTTGAACTAATTGGTGAGAAGGTAACAACCGTACATCAAAATACAATTAGGATAAATCAAGGACGTACAAAGGGGTGTAATTCAGTTTTTATTACAGACGTTTCTTTAGATCACAATGGTTCGCGATGTCCGTAAATCTTCCAACGTTAATTTAACTCATTTCTCGACGTCATACAATGATGACATTTTACATAACGACGAACGTCGGATGACTATACAATATTCCATTGTTACTTTTACATATTTCTATATATTTCATGTCATTATTCTTGTTTTAAATGGCTGAGTTAAGGCATAATCTGTTCTCCCACTCAACCATTTGAACATTCTACATTAAATTTACATGATATAGATAATTAAACACTACTATATGAATAATTGAACACTACAAAATAAACAAAAAGAACACTATAAAACAAAACAATGCACGCTAAAAGACATACATTATCAATTACAATTAAAAGTGAAAACATACATAATATTACATTCATAAAATGATTACAAAAAGAAAGAAATATACTACCTATACCAAGTTTGTAAAAAAAATCGATAAAAGAGCATTTCTAACAATCTATTTGAAGTTTATCAATAATCAATGAATATATTATTACTTCCAAACAAATTACGATTACAATTAAATTAATTTAATAAACAATTAATTCACACAAAAATCATTTATTGAAATTTAGCTATTTGGGACCTTTTTATTTATTTATGAGAGATAAATAAAACTATGTACAAAAACGAATTTCAAGAACAAAGTTTTTTAACAGAGAGAAAATCATCTTTTTGCGAACCAACAATTAACCGATCCAACCCGTTCTTTATGCGACGAATAATACTGCTGAAGAAATGAAGTCGAATTCAAAAACTCACGCACCAAACATTCAAACCACTACAAAATTAGAAAAGTTGAACTTACCGTTCTGTTTCAGGAAAGACGAAACTCAAGAGCGTAATCACTACGCTACGGAGAATGAGTAGTCTTTAGCATAAGAAGTGTGAAAATCTGTATTTCAGGAATGCTGGATATCTCCAAGACCGAAATAAATTACATGGTGTATTTCTACAAAATTCAAGGCGTGTAGTCTTACTTAATAATTATTTACCTGTATATTTTGCCTCAGAGAAGCTGTTTAATCGAGAAACGTTTATAATCATGAAAGTGCTGCCTAGAAAGTGGGAACTGTGTACATTCCCGAGCATATCCCTCTGCAGCAGCATTACATTACGAAGGAATGTTCTTTAGTATTATGAGTATTCTCCTCTAAAAATTATAAACATTATTGTTTGTCGAGATATTACCTACAAAATGTTGCTACGTGAAGTTCTGAAACTATACATGTTGAAAACAAAGATTTATAGGAAATATTTTCTTAAAAATAGTTCATCCTGTTTTAATACTTCATTTATGGTCACCCTGTACAATATTTATTCAACTTCTCCATGGGAATCCGACTACGTGTGTCCAGTACATGTTTTTTATGTTTTACGTTTTATATTGTTTTCTCTTCGGTTTAATTTCAGACGATTATGTTCGAAAATATTCAGATTTACCTATTATACATTTCAATAATTATGTTTGCTAATGAAAATACATTAAAAGTTTAGCAATAATCTTTAAATTACTTTTCTTCTTGTATAAACAGCTGTTATTGTAACTAAGCGGCACAAATTGATTAAATAACTTTATGTACAGTACAAATACTTATCCCACAACACTCTTCACGTACGTTATTATTATATGGAGGGATAATACATAATTAAAATCTGGAAACTAGGTCATTGAGTGTGTCTGTATGAGAAATAAATAAGAATCAGAAGACGAAGCTTATAACAGTAATGAGATTGGATTTAATCAAATCCAACAGCTGACTGTCATTTAAATCAGCGAGGAAGCGGAGAGAAAAGTGGTAGGGGCAATCGTGTCACAGACGCTACTTGTCTTTACAAATCACTACGTCTGCAGACACACAGACAGACAAAAAAGAAAATTAAAAGCAATACAAACGATTTCATTTTATTGTAGCGAAAAATCAATGGAAAGTGGACGAATATTTATATGGTTCCTAGTTTTAGTAATTTCCGCAGCTGGTGAACAAGTTTGAATTTATATTGAACAAAATAATGGCTATCCCCGGAGCATGATGGTCTGGCATTTTATCCTGTAATCATAGGGTCCTCGGCTCTGTTCGCGGAGAAAGCCATACAACGTAGTGGTTTGGAATCGATTTTGAACTGTTGGGCCCAATCTTAGGATGGTTTGTCCATTCGATGGAAGATATAAAAGCAAACCGCCTTTGGTTCACCTTTCCGAGAGTGCTATAAAATTGAATTCGGATAAACGGGTAAACATCTACCATCACGAAATAAACGAATTAAAGTTTAAATGTAAATGGTATACACGAATTCATAGTGAAAACTTTGACGGCTAGATGGAGCTGTTAATGAAGCAAGAATCTGAGAAGTAGTTATTCAGATTAGAACCACATACTTCGAATTAAGCTTTGCTTTCAATCTAACAAAGCCTAGCGTTATCCTGGGTGTACTTATTGGTAACAGCAGAATATCTACGTGTGAGTTCACGTCACTAGAAAGTTATGTTGGTAAGACTACAGAAGTATGTTAACTTTTAGTGGCTATACCAAGGTACGTAGAAGAGAATAAACTTGGGCTATACAAGAAACTCAAATACTTAAAAATCTATACTTAGTTAAAAAGGTATAAACTTTCGTTATCAATTCTGCAGTGTTTGTATTTTTTTGTTTTACTAATTATGCTACAAGCAAAAATAATTGCTTACCTTCAAGATTATTCCTGACTATAAAATTTTAAATAAACACAAGCTATGAAAAATTGATCTTTATAATAGAAACTTTTCTTTCAGTCTAAATTACTACAAATTTCTGAAGTTTTCAGCCCTCTGTTGTCCTTACTTATAACTTCAAAGTTAAGTTGGCAATGCCTTGTTGTGCAAATATTTGGTAGATTCTTGAGCACAGTTCCACCTTACAAATAACCCTGAAGTATTGTATCTAGTTATAATAAAGCCTACCTAACTCTTGTACTAATATCGTCACCACATTAGAGTTAAATTAGTCAGGAACTAGAGTTAAATTCTACAGTAAGATTAATTAATGTTCCAGGGACTTATAACAAAATAGTTAAATATTCTAAGCAAGGACGTCGCCAGTAATTTTCCCAAGGGGTGTATTAAGGGCACAAAAATGTTATTTTATAGGTAAAATTCTTTTAGAAATTTCCGTTAGAACCAAGTTTTTGGAAATCCTCTCCTAATTCTTGTTTCTCAATGCAGTCTTCATTACAACGAACTTTCGTTTTAACGAGATAAAATGGCGGCTCCTGTAAAATTTGTTATAACGGGATAGATAGATATGTGTGTGTGTGTCACTGTCACAGATATGGGAGAAAATGAATTGTGAAGAGGAACATATTATATTTATTTATTACATATTTTTGAAGAACGTTTATTAGACTACAGTTTCCTATTTGCTTAAACGTTATCTTCATAAAAGTTAGAAGTTTCTCCTTTGATAGCAATGCCGTTTGTATTGGGAAAGCAAAGGAGTATCAATTGTGAAATTTATGGCAAAGTGGAAATTGAAGCGTAAAATTACCAGATACCTATAAACTCTTCCCCAAGACTTTATCTCTTTCCTACTTTCTAGGGAAGAACTTGCTAGCTGAATTACATAAGTCATTTCAAAAATAAAATAACATGAAAACAATCTTAATTTTCAAATTAACAAAATGGAATCTGAACTTAGGACACAGTACAAAATTTTGGTATATGAACATTTTTACAAAAATGGTTTACGATGCATTTTTGGATAAACATGAAGAGACACACAAATGATTCATTAATCAGGAACAGCCAAGGATGCACAGTATATTGGGAGAAATGTCCGAACACCCTTCCCCAGAATTCAGTTTTATGCAGACCTAATATAATTTTATGTGAAATTGCAACACCACCCAAGATCACACACACACTTCCTGGCTAGGTGAAGTCAAAACAGCAACACCAAAAACAATGCAGGAATGCAAATAGGGTCGCCAGGAGTCCGTACCCACGCAACGCATATAACCAAAACTCTAGCTCCAAACATTTTCTATACCCCAGAAATGTCTTCCAGATTTAAGAACATCTGGGAAAGAGGATTTCAGATCCTTGTGATCGCTGCGAAAGACAATAATTTAGAACGAGGGAGGAAATACCGATAAGGCGACACCTCCAATCTTTTTAACTAGATCGTCGGTTCATACTCTGAAGTACCAGCTGGTTCAGATTAGCGATAGATTAAGAGAGAAAAAGTAAATCCATACTTGGGAATAATCTCAAACGATCATACGCATAACGATTTATATGTGACTCATACTGTGTCTTTCCTCACTTCGAAGTCTACAGGGTGGCAAAAGACCATGTCTTACCTTTACCTTAGTAGGGCCCACACCTGTAGTCCGGAATCGCAATTCCTGAAATAAAGACGACGAACACAACGAATGACGGTCGCAACTCAATCTAAACGTGTCATAACGCAAAAATTCAAATAATATTTATTCACTTAAATCACATACTGGAGTCACTTCATATGTCAGCGCAGAATAAGCAGACATTCCATATATAGTTCCTTTCCCAAGTTATCACATATCAGCTGTCGAAAGAATCCTACCACTGGCCTACGGATTTATGAACCAACCTAATCTAATTAAAAACGCATCACTCAAAGCGATGGGTTTACCGAAACAGAAATAATTTAGTATCAATTGCTATCAAACTTCACGTAATGATACGTAGTTAAATTCAGATGAATATCATGGCAAACATTAAATAAATCACTGCACATCATAAATTTTATTCTACACTGTATATGGATTATCAACTAATGCCTTAATTCGTACCTAGTTAACTGAGACGTTTTCTATACTATGTTCATTGAACAGAAACACAAGATTGTTCGAAGAAATATCAAAATTTCAAAATTTCAATTTATTAATTTGAATTTACATAATGTAATCTTCGGAGTTTGTAATTTCATAAAAATCAAAACAGAATTACTACTGTGCTGTAGGAAGCAAACACATTTGTATCGTCTATCTTGTATACATTGAATTAATTAAGTCGAAAATAAAGTTGGTTTGTCAGATATAAATGTCCATAATTTCTATAATAATTAATCAATCTCGCTGAAATCTTTACAAGTTAGTCCCAAACTATTGGTGTTCAATTTGGAAAAGTTTCACTACATAGTTACTTACAGAAATAAAGTTATTGTCCAAAATACACCTTAACGAAAGAAACAAGTTGGCCTTATTAGGCGTGACGTCATTACAGATTATTACTACGTTACACAATTGGTGTTCTGAATAAATCTTGAATAAGCAAATATAATGTTATAAAATGTGACTATTTTACGGATAATAGTGGCTGGAGTTGAAACCAATAACTAAGCATGTCGCAGTATTAAATTTTACAATTAAAGTCAAAATTTATCGGAAAACAGTACGCAAAAATGGTTGAACAAACGTGTCGCTAATTTGACTAATGTTAACATTGCCAACCGGGATTTTTAAATAGATTCGGAAACTGGAGACTAAGAATTTGGCATTTGATTATTGGAATTCAACGATCTGATACTTGAAATGTAAGAATTCGGTCAATAGCGGCCCCATACTGAAATTTAGAACATATTATAATTCCGACAAATAATCTCAAAATATAAAATAATAATTTTTATTGATGTGAAAATCTCGTAGTAACGTTGTCGATGAAATGTACTATCTTATTAGCAATTGTATCGGTATTTTCTCCTTACAACGATTAATATATCCTTCACCGGAATGGACGAAATCAGTCAAAATATTCTTCCATATACTAAATTTGGCATTTATAATTACCATTCGTAGTTAGGGCTCTGGAAAAGCAAAATGACTGGAAGCCCCGACATCCGTCCTTCTGCTCGAAAAAAATGGAACTGAACTAACGTGGCGGGGAGAGCAGTTCTCCCATCAAACGGAGAAGAAGGCTGATTCACACCAATCAGCAAGAAACACGGAACCAAGCATTGACTAGGGTCCAATCAAAAACAAGTAACTAGATCCAAGTCAATGCTGCGTGACTAACGAAAACCTGGATAGATAACGACGGAAAACCAAAGCAAAAATAAAACGAAACACGCTCAAAGCGTGACTAAAACCAAACAAAGATAATGAGCTAAGGAAACACACACAGAAAGGAAACACACACAGAAAGGAAACAGAACGTACTAAGAAAATAAAAGGGGAAGAAAAATAAAAATGGAACAGCAACTAGGCTGTTACAAAATTATACATATTTAATATACTTTTCATACTCAGACACCTTGGTTCTCCTTCCCCATAGCAAGCCCGTGAAGCCCTAACACACCAACTTCTAGATATACATGTGAACGCCTCAACTCTGTTCTTGTCAGTACAGTGGTATGGGGAAAGCGATACCGCACGTGTGATTTTTGTGAAACATTACCCCAGACCATTGAGCGGTGTCGCTACTGTCTAGTTCCAAGGCAAGTTCGGGATAGTGATGTCCAAAATATCATAATCAGGAAGTGATGTACATTTGATAAGTGTATGTTACTTTCTAGTGGAAAATGTATGTCCATCAAACTAAGTCCTTAACTCCACTATTCACGACCACTGAAAACTGTTATACGTTTTCGCAGTTCTGAAGCCTGACTGCGATATTAGTAGTGTGAAAAAGGTATTAATTTCGCTGCTGTTTTTTTTTTTTTGCCTAACTTGCTTTTACTGTATCGTAAAATGGCCCATATACGGTCGAGCATGTTGGCGAGCATGCTTGGACCCAACATGCTCGCCAGCATGCTTGACCGTGTATTGTCACGATTCCAACATACTGGACTGATTTGTTGGGTTGCTTACTCGGCTCAACAGCTACCTCTAACTCGAACCCAACATCGAACATGTTGGGTCGTGTATGGACAAGCGATCCAGCGGATCGCCCAACATGCACATTTGGGGAGGGGCCTATTATATTTTTTTGCTATTTGGACAGTTCGAGATGACTCTAGTTTTTTTTTTTTTTTTCGGGGCTATTATATTTTTTTGCTATTCGGACAGTTTGACTCTAGAAGAAATTATTATTATTATTACGATACTGTACTACTACGAATTCCAACATTACAAATTTAGAAATACTTGTAATTTTTGAAAGGATTCAATAATACAAAATAAATTATTCACAGAAAGAAATTTTGACAGTTTCAAGCATGGGCAACAGTTGCTGTAGGCTCTGTATTTTCATATTCGTGTTGGTTACATAATGACTTCGATAAACAGTTATTTTTCCAGCTCCAAGCTCAATAAATGTCAGAAGTTATGATTGGTAAAAGATTTGTATCTCGTGTAGTTGATTTTCCTAGCCAAAATTTCGAATATGCAGTTGGACAAGTTAGGTAATTACAAACGATGACTAAATTCAATTCCCAATCTACTACTTTTTTGCGGAAGTTTCTTATTTATATCAGCAATTTATGAAACAAAATACATAAAAACTAGTTCAAGAGATAAACTTGACACAAAATATTTAATCCTTTTTTTGCTTTAGGGAAAGAAGACTGTGCAATATTTATAATAAAAAGTTATATATTTAGCTGCCAAACAAAGGTTCTTTCTTTTTTTTTACTGATAAATCTCTTTCATAAAAATGCTGTCAACTATTTTACTACAAAAATGGAGGGTTTCAGGAGAAAAACTATTCTAACCCACAAGTTTAAATTTGTGAGAAAAAAGGGGGAAAGGAGAATTGCCCTATAACACAAAACAACCTAGTGAAGACATTCTTTTAATCATCATTATAGTGGGCAAGGACCCTGATATTTAACAGCCAATGAAAATTAAAGTACTTATTTCCGGTGAAAGTAAATTTTAATGAATTGTGAGGGTGAACACGCAATCAGAATTCGAGTTTTATTTTTGCTAAAATGAACGTTTTAATCAACGGGTGCATAAAAGCAAGGAAGCTGACTTTATTATTTTTAGATAGTGAGCTTTTTGAAGCGCTTTATAATGAAAATCATTATAATTATAATGGATTTCGGGTTCCGGTTTAGTCGACATTAGTTTAATAGTTCGATTATTGACTTCTTGTATATCAGTATCATTTCCGTGAGGTTCAGTACTGTATAGGTTGTGCTGTTATCATATCAAAATGTATTTTGATTGGAAACTCGTCCTAGTAGATCTTCAAAAAACTCCTCGGCCGTGTATGGATCCCTTAAGGATTTGTGTCTTTTTTTTTTAACTTTGTAAACCTCAGACACCACAAATTGAAATGGTTTAATAGTAGGTCATTACGCGACATATGAAAAAAAAACGAAAGAAAAGTAAGTAAGCAAACATTCATTCTAAAGCGCTTCGAAGGTGTAAACATTTTAAGTTTCTTTCTTTTTAAAAAGTTTTAAATTAACTTATTCTGTAATCATGTATGGTACAAATTTGTAATTGATTGTTAACTCGCTTCCCCTCATCGGATTTACTTAAAATTTTGTAAACTTGCTTGCTTCCGATGACAATACAATATTCAATCATTAGATATACGATAGAATAATCCAGTTAACTGTAATTAATCAATTAAATAATTGGAAATTATCCTTAAATGCACACAATGCCGCATCTATTGTGTGAAGTTTGAGTTGCCTTTTTAACACAGGGAGTTTAATATTCATACATAAAAAAGTAATTGAAAAGGATTAAAAACACGCTTTTTTAAGATTAACTAAAAAGTAAAAAAAAATAATAAATTGAATTAATCTTATGAATCGGAAAAAAAAGCGTGGATGCTCTTGCTTACCTTATCATAAAATCATAATAACTAAGAGCACCCACGTTTTTTTTTCGATTCATAAGATTAATTCAATTTATTATTTTTTTACATTTTAGTCTAGCCTAAAAAAGCGTGTCTTTTAAAAATCATTTTTCAACTAATGTTTTTATTAAATACATATAATTTAATTGTTAGTTTCTTTGTTTTTTTTTATTAAACAAAACAGAAAACTGGTATTTTTGGACCATTCTTAGTTTTGACTTCGGCACCTCTCCTAGCTCTTGACAAATTTCTAAAATCCACAAGCATCTTTATCCAGTTAGGATTCGAACGGGAATCATAGAGACGCTGGTCTGACATCAACGACCACACGACAACCATGGATGTAGTGTTGCCGACGAGAAAAATATCTTGTCCAGAGAGTGTGTCTCGTCTCAAAAGAGAGCTCTGTCTCTTTTCGTTTTCTATAAACATTTCTCTGTCTCGTCTCGTCTCGTGGCAGCATTATTTGGTTGGCACTTGTTAAATAAGGAAAAAGCTTTTAATACAAATCTGGTTTCTCTGAGGCAAGCTTAGTTGGTAGAACATTCTAAAGTTCCTGGGTTCGATTCCACCTGCCGACCATCCAGACAGATTTCTTTAGGGTTTTCCTCAGTCACACCAGGCAAATGCCGGCACGGTACCCTCAGTTTAAACCCTGGCTGATTACTTTCCCTTACCTTAGTCCGGCTTGGGTCATAGATGCCTACTACACAGTTTAAACTCCTAATCACTCCACCACAGGAAATAAACCTGATAACCGTAGAGTTACAAGAAGACGGGGAGTGAAACAGTTAGTCAAAAGAAGCTGGTTTTGGTAATTCCGGGCCGGGCCGGGCCGGGCATATTCCCGGCCGAGCCGAGCCGGGCCCATTGCGGGCCAAGCCGGGTCGGCCCGGACACATATGATGTCGGGCCCAACCGGGCACAAGTACTTCCTGGCCGGATCGGGTTGGACACTTCAAAAGTCGGATCGGGCGCTAATACTGTAGGACTATTTTAACCGTGATTTATTTGGATGCAACTTCCAATACAAAATAAACTTATAGATTCCGGATACGGCCATCTTGGCCACTTCGATGTTTTAAAACTTTTGTTCGGTATTTCGTGATATCTTAAATTTTATTTAAGGCCTCTAGACAACTTTTGGCTCAGGTCGAATGCATGATGATGGGATGCATTAGTAGAATGAAGAAAGTAGTAGGAAACAGGAAACCCCCGAGAAAAGCCCATGTATACGGTGTTTGTCCACGACAACGCTTACAGTGAAACAGTTAGTCATTTTTGGGCGTATTTCAATATTTTGGTTTCATATTCAGTTCGATATTTCTGTTCGGTATTTCAATATATAGTTAAGTATCGACATTCAAAAAACATCCCTACTATTTAAATAATAATTTCTGCAGTGCGAAGGTGGGTGACCACGAACACACAGGTCAGGGAGCTGGGACGTTTTTAGGAGTTTCCGGGAAATATGGATCCTAGCCCCCAAAAAACTTAAAGTTTTATGGAAAAATAGTATAACTTAAGGGGTATTTTTTATATTTAATATACATTCCATATAGAGACACAACTTGGACCCCTCCAAGGAAGCTCTTGGACCTCACCCAAAACCAAATTCTGGATACGTGCCTGTCAGGGAGACAATTTTTAACAATGTATGTGAGTTTTCTCTCCTTTACTGACCGCAAGGAAAATTCGAGTTTGAGACAATATAAAATAAAGTAATAAAAAGATAAAACAAGAGTAGGAAATTATTTCAAGGGGACGTTACATACATTTTGGTATTTATCTATTGTTTTAATCGATTATAATTGGGGCTTTCTTTACACACCAATAATTCTGTAAACATTTGTTTAAAATGTAAATTAGTTCGCTAAGTAAACAAATACACAAAACTGAAAAAAATAAAATAAAAAGGAAATAATGAAAATGAAACACAGATTAATTGCGTTCTATTTAACAAAATAAACTACATCTCTCTCTATCTTTTGTTCTATTACTCTAATTCGTTTCTCTTGTTGTGCTGCATGGTAACAAGGTAAGCTTATCTGTAATTTCTTGTTTGGAGGAAGTTTCTCAAAACATTAGACAGACTGCCATTATCATTAAACCTTATTGCTAGGAGAGAGAGGTAGAAAGAAAACAGGCAAAGGGAGACTCAAGAGAGAACAGACACACGCAAATCTCAAAGGATAACAACACGGGAGACAAATAAAAGCCAAACAATAAAAAACTATTTTTTATGGGTCACACGGGAAGTAAATACATAACATTTTATCCTTCTACAAACACAATGTTTCCCAAAAACTTCGAGTGACAAAATATCTTGAGTGTGCAGTATGGAGGGAAAGCGAAATTTATGTAAAATAAGGATGTAAACAATTCCAATTAATTTCTTTTTCTAAATGTATTTTTAACTATCCTTACCGGAACTAGTTATATATTTTAAAAATATTTTCTTCGTATAGTGCAGTATAGAAACAAACTATAATTTTCTTAATAGAAAATCAATATTATGATAGAGAGTGGATGTTTTAGCCATGAGAGTGGATTTTTTAACATATATTTGACCATTACGTAGGAATGACTGATCCGAGTGAATCTAATCTTCACGCAATCATGTAGGTAAGCGGCCTTAATTCTTTAATCGTATTAGAATATTATAATATTCACTGTTTCTATGTTAACGAAGCTCGATTTATTGAGCTGAGCGAGCATTAGCAAGCAAAAGTTCTTGTATATTTACTTTGGACATTTAAAAAAATAATATTTCTCGGAAATTTATGGCACAATATAACCAGCTTTCACACATTGTATTGTTTCCATAATAACGGTACTACAACAAAAATATTTTTTTCAGGGATCACATAGGAATCACTCCACCTGCGCTCACTAATCTTATGCCTTAAAACTTACGTTAGTACAATTACATAGCGCTCATGCGTTAAACTTTTGACCACATTGAAATAAATTACGTACCGTTTCCATGGCAAGGTGACTTAAGTATTAAACAGATATTCGAGTATGATGTAGAAATTGTTGAACGGATTTCAACCAGTCACTAGACACTGATGCGTGGGAAAACACCCTTTCCTCTACGTTGCCATGGTGATGAGACTCTCTTATATTTCTAAAACATTACATTAGTGGCAACCACTCTCTCGGATCAATTTTGTGGGCATCGCCTCCTAGTATTATTAGTATTTAACGCAATTTTTTTAACTGTTTGTAGCTATTTGCCACTCGATTATGAAAAGATATATATTTTTTATTAAAAAATGTTTCACTAATAAAGAAAATGTCACATATAGGCACGCTTCAACAAGATGAATAAATTCAAGAGTAATCTCGGATGAATCCTTGTAAGATATTTGGCGGGTCCGTTTTAGATTCCTTAATAGCAAAGCTATAGCAGAAAAGGGCCTTCTATTCCCACTTATGGTATTCGTCCGCCTACCCGTCCGTGTCTAGAAATTAAATCTCAGGAACTACAAGGTGCAGAGATTCTTGAGGTGTCGCTGGAAAGGTCTTGGCTAAACTAACTCAGAGCATCTTGATTGGTGCAGTGGTTCAATGTTGCCAGCCTGTTATCTAAATTTATATTATTCAAATTGTTTCCGTTCAGTCAGACCTAGCTACCCCAAACTTGGCATAAACATTATTCGACACGATACAAATTCACTGAGAGGCCTAAGCAACCCTCTTACCAGTAGTGAGGCAATTTCTATGAAATTTTCTTTTTTCCAAATGACTTTCACTACTTTAATCAAAGCAGCACTAAACTTGGTATAACCATTGTTTGACACAATAGGAACATACTTCGGATCTTCTCGCTCTCCGGGAGCCCGTGTGTCAGTATTCCCACCACATGCTAAAATATATCTCATGAACTGTAAGGTGTAGAGACATGCATAAGGTGTCGTTCAGAAGGTCTTAGCTAGAGCTGCCGAAACAGTTTTTATTGGTGCAGTAGTTTAGTGTTGTCAGCACTAACTAAAACTAACTAACTAACTCTATGGCTTATGGAACCCGTAAGTTCATCTCCGCAGTAACAAACGTTCGCCACTGGATTCTATCCTGGGCAATACCAAGCCACTTTTCATCACAAACACCTACTTCTCGAAGATCTCTGCTAATATTGTCCTCCCAACGACGCCTCGGCCTTCCCAATTGTCTCCTTCAATCCGGCCTTCCAACCAGGGTAGAATATAATCTTCGTTTTCCCCCATCCGAGCTACATGGCCTGCCCACCTTAGTCGTCGCGATTTTATTATTTTTACAACATATAGTGAATCATACAGTCCATGGAGTTCTTCATTATGTAGTCTCCCTCACTCTCCAGTAATCTCGTCTCGTTTCGCCCGTATATCTTTCACAAAACCTTATTTTCAAATACACGTAATTTATGATAATCTGCTGGGGTCGTACTCCAACTTTCGCAACCGTAAATCATTACAGGCAGAATAACCGTTCTGTATATTTTCAATTTCAATTTCCTTGATATTAATTGCGATGTTAGAAGTTATCATGCGTTATCTGTTAGACTAAATAGAAACATGCGTTCTTCGATACTAAGCGACATTTTATTTCTTCCGTGATCTCATTTTTGCTTATTAAGTATGCTTCCAAATATTTAAATTTGTTTATTTTCTCTATGACCGCATCCCTAATTCTTATGTTTTTATTTCCTTCTTTTCCTGTGTTTCGGCTTATCATCATATATTATAGTTTTTTCTATGTTTACCTGTAGACTTATCTCATCGCACGCTTCTACTAAGACATCGGTGTTACTTTGTAGTGCATCTATATCGTCCCCTATTAAATCTACATCATCCGCGTATACGAACAGTTGATTCAAACTGTTCAATGATAGTCCCTTTTTGTACCCTTTAATTTTTAAAATCACATATTCGAAGGCAAAATTAAAACCGAAGTGGTGACAAGGCATCGCCTGGTTTCAATCCGTTGCGAATCTTGAAACTATCTAACATATTATTACCTATCCGTACTCTGCTTATGGGGTCGCTGAGACACATCTTCATGAGTTGAACCAATTTTTTCGGAATTCCAATTTGTGTCAGGAGACTGTATAACTTTCCCCTTCTGATAGAATCACATACTTTCTTAAAATCAATGAATAGCTGGTGAACCAACCCATCGTACTGCCATTTTTTTCCAAAATTAGTCTCAAAGCGAAAATCTGGTCCAACGTGGATCTATTTCTTCTAAATCGACATTGGTGATCTCCAATTATTTCATCTACGTACACGCTTAAGCGTGTTAACAGAATATTACTTAATACCTTTTAGCAGGTTGGAAGTAACGAGATTCCGCGGTAATTATTACAGTCCGATTTATCACTTTTTTTTTGTAAATCGGAACTATTATTGATGTTTTCCATTCCTTTGGGAGCTCCTCCTTTCTCCATATAGCACTGATCAATTTATGTAGTTCCTTGATTAGTGCCGTTTCTTCTGCTTTAATTAATTCGGCTCGAATATTGTCAATTCCTGATGATTTGAAATTTTTCAATTTCTTTTCCGATATTTGGATCTCGTTCTCGCTAGGTTCGGGAATCTAGAAGTTTGTCGAAATAACTCTTTCACACATCGACAATTTTTGTCGAATCCGCCTGAAGATCGCCACGTTCATTTATAATCATTCCTAATCTCGGTTGGTAACCTTTTCTTAACCAGTTCACCCCTTTGTATAGATCTCGTATGTTATTTGTCTTCCAGTTTTCCTCAATCTCTTGAATCTTGTGCTTAAGATATTCTCGCTTTTTGTTTCTGAACCCGAGTTTGGCGTTTCGTTT
>JAGDQP010031314.1:4350-22013 GCA_022664845.1 Lepisma saccharinum
TATTATTATTATTATTATTATTATTATTATTATTATTATTATTATTAACTTTACCGCCGGTCATATTCACTTCAGGCAAATTTCAAGCTCAAATTCAATGTAAAACAAGTAATCGGTCAAGTTTTCTCCACCGTGGGGTGAACTTGACCATAGCAGCTTTTCACTTATTTATCGCACCTCGTATTTATGAACGCTTCAAATCATGCGAATAATAATTCCAGAGCTTTAGACGCACATAAGGAAACAACAACGAAGTTTCAATCTCTGATAGATTTGGAGATATTGGAGTTTTAAATCTAAAATCGATCAATTTCACCCCATTTTACGGTATTGTTGTTATTATTTGGTTAATCACTTTTTACTCTAAATGTAGTCCAATTCTTCTAAAGTTATACGAGGTCATGTGATAAGATTTAAGGTTACCACAATTCTCAATGATGAAAGCGGATACGCTCGAAAATGTATTCATCGTCACAGGCATTATCGTACTTCATTTTATGCCCCCCCGCAAGAGAATATCCAAGACTTGAGTTCGAGTTGGCCATGGATGTTCTAATAGAGGATATGCGATTTTGCCAAGAACATGAAGCCAAACGTCACAGCAGAGTCCTTACCAGTTACTCCAATCAAAAACATTGTTTTCGGCAAAGAAAGATAGAAACAAGCTCGCTAGTTGTTTGCTAATCAATCAGATACGTCACTTTGGTCGACGCTCAGTTGTTTATTTGGCTCCATTTTTTCTCTGCGCATGAGATAGCTACAAGTAAATCCTCTATTAGAACATCCTTGGATTTGCCCATTGAGAGCCTAGGGTAAAGGTCCTCCCTTGAAAGGATCATCCCCCTGCATTGCGGGGTTTTGCACCATCTTAGTTACACACCTATCATCATACAAATTTTAGGGGTGTGCGAGGAGAAAATTTCTCATGTCGGGATGGGAAGAGAGCATTCACCGAAAATCAGTACCGACCTTACCGAAAATTGGTACTAACCTTCCTAAAAGTCAGATACCAGGATGGGCGGATTTATTGGGGGGTCATGCCGGGCATTTCCCCCCCCCCCCACCAGTCATTTCAGGATTTAGAAGACAGACCCTGGGGGGCAATTACTTTGAGGGTGGAAGCTATTCCGGGGGTTCTCATAATCATGAAGTGACCTGGGGGCAATGCCCCTCCCAATAAATCCGCCCATGACTTGAAGACTGTGCTTGTTTAGCTGAAGCTCTCATAGGACTGAATCGCCAGAGGAAAAAGAAACAGGATATATCCAGTTAATGTTTATTTATACTTGTACCCATATTTAAATAATAAGAAAGAAATTAAGAAACGCAGGAAGAACCAACTGGTGAACAGCCTTAAGGGATGTCAGTTCTGCATTTTACAATCCATTCCTATTGACAGGTGAAATTTCGTTCTATATTTTCCAGAGACCAAGATGATTACATTTCAAGAGACAAGATTGACATCATAGATAGATGGATCCAAAAAAAGAAAAAGTAATTACCATCCTATTTATCCTTGATTCTTGTTCCACTCTCATACTTTTTACATATGTTATTTAGTTTAAACAGTATATCTGGAACGTAACGGTTCACACGGGCGCAAAAATACTACATACAAGCCCCCTTTGTGCACGGATGGGCAGTGAGCGATAAACAAATTAGTATAAGGAACTGCTTTTCATTCAAATCAAATGTTGGGAGGAAAAACTTGTAAAAAAAAAAAAAACTTTCTTTCACTAACAGTGAAGCACGAAATTAATGTAAAACTTTTTTTTTTACAATCAGATACTGTTTTGAAAGTTTGATCAAGATATAGCCTACCATTCAATTAAATAGTCTGTGTTTACATTAGCGTAACTCATGGTACTTAACATAGCTCTTTTTCTTGGCTACACTTCAGAGCGTAACACCAGTTATTGTCAAGCTCGTTGTGTATTGCGAAAAATACTGAAAGCAATCAGATAGGGTGAACGTATCTGAAATTGGCACTGCACACTTATTGGCACTCCCATGCTATTTTTTTTAATGACTTCTGCACACGAAACATCATTTTTGTTATTGGTCGTGGTTAAGGTGGTAAATTCAAGGAGGCTTCGTTAAGTTACAAATTTAACCTATCAAAATCTACGCAGATAAGCAAAGGACTGTACTTTAATTTCTCTCTAGTTATGTATAGCTATAATGTAATTTTATTGTTGAGTTTTCTTTCTAGATGGATGTTTAGAGACCTTTTAGCATGTATCATTATGCAAACTTATTATTGCTATTAGCGGGGTGCCTAGAATTGGTATGCCATTTTCCACAGTGTCCATTTATTTGGCATGGGGGAAATAATTAACGTTTTTTTAAAAAAATCAGATTTCTAACATAGTCATTCTAGGTTCTAATCTTAAAGACAAAACGGGACGGGCGTAAGCCATAGTGCTGTTACCGCCCATAAATTTCATTTTATCTTATCTTATCTTAAAGACAAAAAATTAATAAATACGTTCGCCATTATTTTCACGTAGGAGGTTGCTTTACTGGAACACAACAAGTATTTGGTAGGATACCAACTAGCTGGGCTCAGCAGTGTTACCGACGTCCTCCCTTTGGAGGATATGTCCTCCATTTTATCTTGTCCTCCCTCCTTTTCTAAATATCTTGAAATGTCCTCCATTCTCCAGTGACCAGGTTAAAAAACTCCGAATGGGACATAATCGTACTACTGTGATCAAAATTCTTAATTTTAATAAAATGTTCGTTATCGAAATATCAAGCAAATGGTTCATCATTTGATAACCACTTCCATTTTCATTATTATTATTTATTTATTTTTACTTGATAGAAAAGATACAATAAAAATGTAAAATTTTATCTAACTTGCCCTTTAAAAAGTGAAATTTAAAATTTCTTTTGTTCGTCAGTGTCTCTTTATCGGATTTTAAATGAAAGGTAGACATACCAATCTTAGCTTAGTTGCCCTCCATTGGAAGATTAAAAAAAGAATCCGCAGTTGTCCTTCATTTTTAACTTTAGAAGAAATGTTCTCCACTGGCAAAATATGATCTGGTAACCCTGAATAACTGATACACATTTCTTCAAGTCTCGAAACGTATGGCGCACGTGAGTGTCAATAACTTGTTGGAAATACAAACAATAGGTCATTTTGCTGGTTTGAAGAAAAATAAATTTATATTTAAAAATTCATATTCTGTATTTTTATTATTTCACTGTAATTTCGGGAAAGATCTAAGAGTTTACCGTTAGCCATGAAAAGAAAAATAAAGCTAGAAATAGAGCTGCACTTCAAATTTCAAAACGACAGTGGTCTAAAACGGCAGTTTACCATAAATATGTTGTAGGGTATCCTTAGAGCAAGATCTTTTTTTTTTCTTCAGATCTGCAGGGCTGAAGAGAGCCCACTTGGAAACACTTCCGGTACGGCACAGAACTTTTGCGTTTGCCCACGGCTAACCGGGACCTGCGTCTTCCGCCCCCCCGCGGCTAACGCTGCCCAGCTCCCTTCGGACGCACCCTTAGTCCCACCCCCCTTTGCACACCGAGCGATGGGTTTATATACATTCTGTCAAGAAAGTACCGGGAATTGTACCTCTGAAATTTCTGTGTCTCACGAATCAATTCGTACGATTTTAAACGATTGTTTAGGCATTATACGCGTTGCCGCTCGACTAGTGCCGAAAGACCTGAATTTTCTGCAAAAACTCAATCGTGTAAGAGTCGCTGAAGACATGCTAGAACGAGTCAATTCCGACCCCACATTCATAAAACGCATTGTAACTGGTGATGAGACATGGGTTTACGAGTTTGACATGCAAATTGCAAACCAGTCAACAAGCTTCGGAATAGCGCCTTCCAACTGAGCCGAAACCAAAAAAGTACGTCAAAGTCGATCAAAAGTGAAGGTGATGTTGATAGGTTTTTTTTTTTTTTTTTTTCGATTATAGCGGTGTTGTGCACTCGGAATTCTTGCCAGAAGGTGAGACAGTAAATAAAGAATATTATCTGAGCGTTATGTGGTGTTTGAGAGAGCAAATTCGTCGAAAAAGACCAGATTTATGGAAAAAAAACTCATGGATTTTGCACCACGATAAAGGCCGCTTTAGACGGTACAATTTCTCGTACGATCTCTCGTATGAAAGAATGTATACAATCCATAGTACGAGATTTTCCGTACGATAAATCATACAATATTGTATAGTGTTTTACACGGTACAATTTTGGATACGAGGGGATAATGATGAAACTGCTGGAGTTTATAGTTATGACACCTCAGACTTTTAGGGTAATTATGCCACAGATATTTGTGAAAGTGCAGCCCATTCAAAAAATAGAAAATGATTAAAATATTGATAATTAATCTTGACGCAACAGAAATTCAGTTAATTTTAATGTCAAATTCTTCTACTAAGAGAATCTAACTTCTACTAGGTTTCAGTGGTAACGAAAATGTCGTATTTTTACTTCTGTACTTCGATAAAGATATTTCAATGCGGACACACAAAAAACGTTGAAATTTTTGCCGTCTTCGGTGATAAGTCATATGTGTTTTGTTTTTACAATATTTCTGAGTTAACAATATATGTGACATTACACAGCACTTTAAAAGTATATAAATCGAGATATATTAACTCCTATTTATACATATGGGGGCAATTAGTGATACTGCGGTTTAACTACTTATATCACAGAGCACTGGAAATGCCTCAAAATGCTACGTTTTACATTCCTATAAGCATGAAATACTTGCAAAATAAAAAAATGAGGAGTAATGTAGATTTTATATGATTTATGGCCTCATTTCACGCAAGGTATATAGGTGTAAATAGGGTGGGTCAGCTGTCTTAACTCTTGAATAAAAATTAGTTCGTTCGATTAATTACCTAGCTCATGTATTGACTTGCACAGCTCTGGGTTGAGTCGACACTCTGCTTACATTATGTCTACTTCTGTAATTACTGTTCAATGTATTTCATTATTTCGGATGCACAGAGCGTATATGTTTATCAAAATAATTGGGGAGGAATATGATTGCAAAGATACCGGTATCCTCTACATTATTTCCCTTCATACTTATAATGACTGCAGCAGATTCGGTACTCTACGCACAAGAAAAAAAATGAAAATCACCTTAACTGCATTGCGCAATATATAGGAAAAGCAATAGCTATTAGATCACATCAGAACTTTGTCTTTATATTTTTAAACATATTTCTCACGTATTTAGTACCTTTTATGGTTATAAGAATGCAACACGTAGCATTTTGAGCTATTTCCAGTCCTCTATAGCAGAAGTAGCTGTACTGCAGTATCAACGACCTTTTTACACTTCCCTTAAAAAACTTTTTTTATACATTTATACCTGTAATAGTTTATTATGCCATTATGTATGTTAATTTCTGCATCAAATAATAACATTAATATGTTCTCTTTCTCTCGTAATCCATAACCAAACAGCCGAATAGGAAAGCACGCTATATTGCCAGTAGGGGCGCTATCATAGATTGAACGAAAAATCCGCTGAAATATAGGACCGTTTCAATTTAGAGAACACATCCGAGATAGCATGAAAAATCGTACGATCTGCGCTTTACACGAACAAAGAATGTAACCGATGGGATTGCACACGAGGGATCGTACGAGAAATTGGATCGTACGAGAAATTGGATCGTCTAAAGTGACCTTAACGCACCATCTCACAAGGCTATCATTGTGAACTCATTTCTGGCCAAAAACTCAACAAATCTTATCGAACAACCACCGTATTCCCCTGGCTCCGGCCGACTTTTTTCTCTTTCCAAAACTCAAATGACCACTTCGAGGCACCCGTTTTCAGTTGATAGCAGACATCAAAGAGAATTCGCGGCGAGTAGTGAAGTCGATTCCGGAAAATGCGTTGCAAAAATGTTTTGATGATTGGATTATTCGTTGGCATAAGTGTATTATTTTGGAAGGGGCCTACTTTGAAGGCGATACAATAAATATGGATGAATAATGTATATTTTGTGTTTTATTGACCAATTACCGGTACTTTCTTGACAGAATGTACATCCTAGTTTTTAGTGGTCTCTTTCAAAATTATAAATCACAACTTTTATTAAATTTCCTTTAGTCTTGTGTGTTTACATAAAAAACGAAAAGACTTTAATTTTCTTTTTAAAAAATATGTAAAAAGTCAACGCCAGGGTTTGACCACGAGACCTTTGGATCAGCTAGTCGATGCCTTGACTACAAGACCAAACTGCAGCTGCCGGGTTGAGTGCTTCTCGATGTTACTTATAGTTCAAGATACGCGAGAGTGGGCTATTCGTACCGGAAGTGTTTCCAAAATGTTTCCAATATGGCTGCCAAGCCGTGCAGGTAGATCGAAAAAAAAAATATCTTGCATCCTCAGACAGCATGAACGCTAACGCCATCTTTTGATTTCCTTCTGAACTAAGTCATCAATACCTCAGGAAGTCATCGTGAATAATTCGTGATTCAGTCATCATAATTCATTACACTCCGTTTACTGCAACCTGCACATGTGGTGAAATAAAATATTTCACTCTGTAATTAAAGATAATTTATGTAAGAATTAATATGCTATCCAGCAAGTTTCATAGATCGATAAATTGAATTATTAACATCATAAACGAGCTGTTAAACTTTAAGAATGATCCCTACTTTCTTTTAAAGTAAAGTTAGCAGCGAACAACTACGTTCAATGGATTTGAACCCGTGACCATGCGCACAGAAAGCAAGTATGCTAACTAACCTTTCAGCATAAATTTAACACATATCTCTCTATAGAAAGACACTAAACCATGTCCAAAATGGAATGAGCATAAAGCGAATGCTTATTCTCGGATCTATGTTTATTTGCTCGGTGCTCGCTCAAACTTCAGTTATTCAGTTATTAAGAATATCTCCCAGACGGGGGAGGGGGGACTATTCGTACATCATGCAGGCAAGGTTGAATACAGTCACTTCTCCTCTCACGCAACCAGTGGCTAAACTGGTTACAGTGTACCCTTTATTTTTAGCAGAGGTAAGAGAAATTGGAAAAGTAAAAAAAAGAGAAAGAAAAGACCTCACGTCCGTATGGCCGCATTAACATACCCAACATAAGCACAGGGGCTGAGCTGCTTCTTTTCCCCCTAAATATGATGTTTGAGTTTGTGTCGAGCACAATAAAAATAATCTAACCGGACTTTCTAGCATATCTTCGTGGGGTCTATAAAATATAAAAAAATCGGTGTATCAAAAAAAAAAAAGTAACCTGACTTTCTACCCTGTTTCAGGGAATAGTGTGAAATGTTCAAAATGCAAAAATAAACCAAAGCAGGCAGATGTTAAGCATAATAAAAAAGTAAAGTTCTTTTTAAAAACGAAGATTAAATTTATGTAACCGACCGCTGAACATGACGCTGTGGCGATAAGGTAAGGCACCCAATTCTCGTAAGGCACCCACTTCCTCCTCTTCAATTCTCGTCAATCTTCGACTTGGCTGCCGCGCACTGCTGTTAAAAAAAAGGAATGAAAAATAACAAGTAACCGCTGCAGACAGAGCTCATATCTTTTCTTATCAGTGGTAGAAACATGATTACCGGCTTGGCAGCCAAGCTAACAATTTCAGCTGTTATTATCTAAACTATTATAAATAACTTTTATTTTTCAAAAGGGGAGAACATTGTAACAATTATAAAATAACAGTTTGTTGTTTTTAGTCCTGCCATTCGGCTCTCCACGTCATACACCATTGTAGTCGCTTATATCTATGCTGTGCAGTCAGCGGAAGCCGCAGCAATGGGCACCGTGCTTCGATGACAGGGTATCTTCTGCCTCCAATTGCTGTTCCTAGATGTCATACCCGGCGCGGCGCCTCTGATGCGTCACGGAGCTGTCGTGATAATCAGTTATTTAATTTCCCATGCTCTACATATTATGCAAATTTTGCATGAATCCGGTGTCTCCTTGGTGTTGCATTTTTAATGGCGAGCAGTGTAGATACAAAATTATAAACAAGTGAGGTGTAGTCCAGTCGGGGGATTGTGTATATAAGCTACTACCAGGCTTCAGCTGCGAGTATCCTATTTATATGATCGATATTCTATTGAGAAAACAAATGCGGCGAGACCTCTCCAACGACATCTCAATGACCTGTAGAATGACAACGTCGTTGTGGAAGAAATACATATTTCTTTGGGAGATTCCGCAGTAAATCCCTTATAGAGAAAACTGAATAAATTAAGTTAGTCCATTTTTTTAAAACAAACAACAGATTTATTGTTTAGATAATTTAGTGAACAATAATAATATAATAGACCCTGCTCATGCCATGTGGGCTTTGTGGTGGACAAACAACATGTGTGGGGTTTTTCTCGGGGTGCTCTCATTTCCTCCCACTTCCTTCATTCCAACCAGTTCATCTCATCATCATCCATACGGCCTGAGCCATAGTTGCATAAAGGCCTTAAAATAAATTCAACAATGTTATAGACAATAGAATGTCAATAAAATACAAGGATCCATAAAATAGAAGTCTGAAAGCTTGATTAACTAAGCTTCTTGTAAGCGAGGAAATTGTGCATGAGAAAAAATAAAGTTTCTTGCAAGTTTGAAAATGATGTATCAAAGCTTGGTACTGACAATTTGAATTGCGTTTCGTCAAAAGAGATGCAGAATAGAAGTTCTGGATCCGCCAAAAGTAAGAAAATCAGCACGAACTGAATATTATACTTAACTATATGTTTCCTCTGGGAGGTAATTTTATACGAGACTGTTGCTTCGGTTATGGAAATCGAAGAACACTTACGTTGGGTTTTAAAATCCAGAGTTTATATAGGAATAGAAAGCACATTAACATCCCAACAAAAAGTGTTTTTAGAAACTACTTTAAAATACTTTGAACAAACAAGGTGATCGGCAAGACCATTATTGATGTTATCAGTTGATGTGTTTTCGTCTTTGAGTGAATCTCCTATACAGGAGATAACTTCTGATAAGTAATCTGGATATTTCAGCTTTCTGAGACTAATTGCAAACCTCACGTATACACTTTAAAAAGAAATTAGGAGCTTCTTTCCTGTGTAAACAGGCTATTCACAAGAATAGATCATTCTAAACATAGTTATTTCAACTTTCTTTTCTAAGACTATAGCTGTTAAACCTCACCTATACATATACATACATACATACATACATACATACATATATATATATATATAAGATGAGATAAGATATATAAAGCCAAACAGCAGCTCATGATAGGGAAAAAGCAAATAATTGCAGTTAAGAGACCAGACGGGACCGTAGCACGAAATAAGGAAGAAATTATAAACATATTTGAAAATTTCTACACAGAATTGTACTACTCCGAGGAAGAGCTAGGAAATGAAGATTCAGAAGAAATTGATGTTGATGTCCCAGACGTAATGAAAGAAGAAGTGGATAAAGTACTTCGAGGGATGAAGAATGGAAAATCGCCAGAAGATGGACTCACAGCAGAGATGTTTAAATGGGGAGGTGAAAAGATGAAAGAGGAAGTTGCTAAATTATTCTCGATGTGCTTGAGGAAGAGAGAAATACCCTCAAGTTGGAACAATGCCGTTATCATTTTGTTGTACAAGAAAGGGGACAAAGAACGCGTAGAAAACTACAGACCAATTAGTTTACTGTCAGTCCTATACAAAATGTTCACCAAAGTTATTTTGAATCGTATTGAACGAGACTTGGATTTTAATCAGGGAAGGGAACAAGCCGGATTTCGTCGTGGATTTAGCACAATGGACCACATACAAACATTGAATGAAGTTATGGAAAGGAATAATGAATATGAACTTCCACTATGTTTGGGATTCATAGATTTTGAAAAGGCTTTCGATTCGGTCTCCTTGTCAGCAGTACTTAAATCACTTGAACATCAAGGCATCGAAAGTGCATACATCAAGTTACTGCGAAACATTTACTCGACTGCCACTTCTGTCGTTAGGCTGCATCAAGACAGTGAAAAATTTAAAGTTGGAAAAGGGGTAAGGCAAGGAGATTCAATTTCTCCGAAACTGTTTTGTGCGGTCCTGGAGAGAGTGTTCCAGAATTTAAACTGGGATGAAGTTGGAATTAAAATTAATGGCGAATATCTTCATCATTTACGGTTCGCTGATGATATAGTCCTGTTTGCTTCAAGTGCAGAAGAACTCCAAACCAGAATGGAAGAACTGAGTAACGAGAGTTCGAAAATCGGCCTTAAAATGAACTTAAGTAAAACAAAAGTAATGTACAACCAACATGCTGCAAAGAAGGAAGTGAAGATTAACGGAGAGACAATAGGCATAGTTGATGAGTATGTTTACCTAGGCCAGCTTAAAACATCGAATGCAAAGTTGACTGATGAAATAAATAGAAGATGTAAAATGGCGTGGAGTTCTTTTGGAAGACTACACTTTATTTTCAAAAGCAAACTTCCAATGTGTCTGAAGCGTAAAGTTTATAATCAATGTGTCTTACCTGTAATGATGTACGGGTGCGAAACTTGGACATTGAATGAGCAAACGACTCAAAGATTGAGAGTCACACAAAGAGCAATGGAGAGGTGCATGCTAGGAATAACCAGGAGGGACAGGAAGAGAAATGAATGGATTCGCGCACAAACAAAGGTAGAGGATGTAATCAAGAGTGCGAAGAAGATGAAGTGGAGATGGGCCGGTCACATAGCTAGACGAACAGATGGAAGGTGGACGACAAATGTACTACAGTGGATTCTTAGAGAAAAGAAACGACCGAGACGACGTCCAAATGTAAGATGGGTAGATGAAATCAAGCGTTTTTCAGGAGCTACATGGATGAGGATATCAGCAGACCGAGATATGTGGAAAGAAAAGGGGGAGGCCTTCATCCAGCAGTGGATAGAAAACGGCTGAATATGATGATGATATATATATGATGTTAAACAAGGTAGAAAAAAAAGAATACTTACATAGTGAATTCTTGAGATAGGAGCACACGAACTTCACAAACACTATAGAAAATTAGTACGGTTCGCAATTGCGTTTTCAACTGATAGGAAAGAAAATGGGCACAGCGGACAGGTGTTGGAGGCAAGATTTTTTTTTCAGTTCTGCAGGGCTTAAAAAAAAAAAAAAAAAAGCTATACCTCCCACTTGGAAACACTTCCGGTACGAAACATAACTTTTGTGTAAACAGTACTTTTGCGTATGCCCATCGCTAACGCCGCCGAGCTCCCTTCGGACGCACCCTCCCCCCTTGCCCTGGTGGGTTTATAAACATACTTGTATTTAGTGGACTCTTTTAAAATTGTAAATCACAACTTTTATTAAATTTCCTTTTGTGTATTTACATAAAAAAAAAAAAAAAAAAAACCTTTTTTTTTAATATGTAAAATGTCGACGCCAGGGGTTCAATCTGGGACCTTTGGATCAGCTTTCCGACGTCTTGACCACAAGACTAAACTGTAGCTTCCAGGTTCAGCGTTTCTCGCTGTTACTTATCTTATCGTTCAAGATAAGCGAGAGTGGACTATTCCTACTGGAAGTGTTTCCAAGTGAGTTGTAATGTGGCTGCCAAACCCTGCAAGAATGATGGCGCTCATAATAGTAAATATGGTCGGAATTGTAATATGCCAAATTGTATGTTTTCTTGTCTTTTCCTGTGAAAAACATTCTTATATTATTTTATCTATTATAATAAGTGTGTTAGGAACGATTAGTGGAGGTTAGGAAGTTCAGGTTCGGTTCTTTTTTTTATTATCCCCGATAGGACGCCGCCATTTTAAACGTTATCTTATGAACGTTTTTACTATTATGATCGGCGTGTCTGTGGGAAGAGCTAATAATAAAATCTTACGTGCGGGGTGGTGTTAAGGAAACGCCATATTGGTAATGAAGCTTGGTGGCAGTGTGGCCAGGTTATAGAGGTGGGCAAAATGACTAGATGGGTCGGAAAAAACACCAAGAGGAGAAGAAAATGCAAAGGTTACTAGAAGCAGGTAAGGGGGATATATATATATATATATATATATATATATATATATATATATATATAGAGAGAGAGAGAGAGAGAGAGAGAGAGAGGAGAAGTCCAAATACCGGCTACCACTTTTATTTTTCGAATATCTCGAAAACGTTCCAAGGAATATACTAAACAACAACTGCAAATATGTTTAGATTAGATTTAGATTAGATAAATTTAGATTAGAAACCCATGACTATGATATGAACCACACATTTTACAGAGATGTCATAATGTTGACTTTTAAAACACTGGTCTAGAAATGGGCTACCCTTTAAAGTTACCTTAAATAATTAAGAAGAAATTTTAACAGTTCAAAATAATGTTCAAGAGTGATATAGCGATGATTATTCTATAGGGCTATGATGTTTATCCTTAAAAAAAAACAGCCAAAATATGCAGAATAAAATATGAATTCATGATCTAAAATTTCCATAATTATGCTCTATAACATGAAAAATATGCCCTAACAAATGTAAGATTTTATGAGTTGTAATTTACTTTGAAGGAGTAAAATAATAAAATGGCTTCAAGAAGAGAAGAAAGTAAAATTTAAGGAATTTTAAGTAACGTAAGTTTTATTCAAAATAGGTGGAATATTTTCACATACACTTTTAATTGTAGGCTATCTATCTACTGCATTAAGCATGAGTTGCAGTATACAATGAATACCTTGTGTAGATTTTCAAATGAAAATGATTACCTATTTTCAGCTAGTTAGTTTTGTACATAGGAAAGAATCTTTCAACTTCTACCAATACATTTGGAGCAAATTTAAAATGAACAATATCATTTGGCTTTAATTCTGGATTATAAATACAGAAATATTCTCCTGATAAAGACTTTGCAATGGAACACATTGTAGAATGTACATTGTTTTTGTCCAAAACCACTTACATTTTCTTCGACAGTACTTGCTCCATTTCACCTGAAGTACTCTTTATTTTACTGTTTGATTTACCAGTTCTATCTGCTTCGTTAGTGGCAATCGTTCCAAAGTAGTTATAACAGCAGATGGGAAAACAAAATTTGCTTTAATATGCAATAATTTACATGCAATTTTAACTTTTTATCTTGCGACATCAGCTCTTGAGCTTGGAGAAAGGATATTTAACAGTTTTTGTACTTCTAATAAATTCAGAGAAGGAAAGGAAATCAACTTCGGACGAAAAGCTTTAAAAAGTAAAAATATGTTCTATATGACCTAAAAATCATTAGAATTCTCTAACAGGAGAAAATTGCAAAATATGCATAAATATGCTCTAACGAAGTACCTTTATTCAACTAGTTCTTTCATGTAATGAATTTCTTTATACTTTATCTACTTATCGGTTTTGTAGAAAGAAATATTCTAAATCATACCAATCGTAGCCCTAGTGGTGATAAATGTATATTTACAAAGGTCAGAGATAGTCTTCCTCTTCTGCACCACCGCATTCTTCATGTTATCACCTCGAACACATGATACACATAACCCTTAGTCTCCCTGTGTGTTCAAAGAATATCCTGTCGCAAAATAAACAATTTGTATCTTCATCATCTGACTTTCCTTGTGCAGCTGGCGTATCAAAGTGACTATTTTCATCATCACAAGGATATAGATCAGTAAACATCATCCTGAATTCTTATGAATCTCATTCTTGTCTTGTGAATTCTAAAGTTCCTTGTTTTCGTTTCCGTTCAGGTACATTCCAATTTTTAAATTGTTCAGCTCTTTGCTCCTTGCGTTTATTAGATTCCTGCTTTTCCAAGGAAGCCATAATTGTTTCTTAGTTATCCGTTATAACAGTAGAATTTCCTTGTTTTCTAAGCCGATTACTGACTTTTTTTTCTTTATGACAGGAACTGCTGAAATATGAAAAGGACTTACTAGGTTTGAATTTCCAAGTACTGTGTTCTAAGAGAAGGCAACTCTTAAGATGAAGATGTAGATAGGCAAGGTAGCCCGTATTTAGACCATTCATAAGGGTTGCTTCGTAACGCAACAGAAGTCAATACGTCATATTATTTATTCTTTGTTTTATACTGACTGCGAGTACTGTCTCTGAGGAATACAACTAACCTTATAAAATATTTAATACTTGGTTTTATTGTGTTTAAAAAGCTGAAACAGAAATGACTGATAAAACTTTCCCAGTGTAGAAAACAAGCACAATATACAAATAAATCACCTATCACCCGTTTCAGATTTAAGTTCCCCTGTGCTGAGCGGCCAAACACTGAACTAAACAGTAAACACACACACACAACCTAGCTCATATGTGACACTTATCCTCTCTCACGCAGTGTTGAAAACTCAGTATTTTTTTGCAGAGTACGTGGTACGTAACTTTGTTTTCTACACTACGTAACTAGTCCTGAATTCAAGTTAGCGTTGGATCATACAGTAGTCATTTAGTCCACGATAACTGTTTGAAAAAAAAAACTGCTACATACTATAAAAGTCAGAGGCAAAAATATTAATTATTCATGGGTGTCAGGTTCAATGTTTAATCTTTTTTTTTTCTCTCTCTCTCTCCCTCGATATAGGTGTGTGCAGCAACAGTTGCTACTAAGTAGTGGTACCCTCCAAATGTACTCCATGATTTAATTACGTATTAATTAAACACGTCCTTGTAGCTTGAATTCTATAGACTACACGCAAACGTACTCCGTGGATTGACAGCTCACTAATTAAAAACTAAAATTCAATTTAACCCTTGACCTTTGTTTCCTGCCCCTTTCCCAGGCTTGGAACAGAGAATTGTACTCCCCCTGAAGGCTTTTTGCCTTTTCTGTTGATGATGAAAACATAAACAAATTAGGAAGAAATTTTTTTAATTTGTAACCCGAACCACAAGAAGATATAATGAAGTCATCGCCTAGGGTTGAACGCCAATTTAGTTCAAGAAAAGAAGCAGAAAGGGTAGAGATAATTTTTTTAAATAAAATTATTATTGTTGATCACTGATATCAATGCAAGAAACTTGAAGTACTCGTCAATATTACGAAGATTTAGGTACCTCTTATTAGTGTTTTTTTTAGTACAAGGAAACGAAGTATATATGAAAATTAATATAACATTATATGAATAATAATAATTGATGAATAAAAGTGCATACTACAATGGCATTAACGAACAAAATTATTTGATTAAACGACATTTTAGGACTGAAGCTTATGCGCATGAGAAACGAATGAAAGGAAAATGCGCAAGAAAATTGCGTGTAGTAATCCAATGAGTTTGTATTTATGGTGAACATACGTGATTGGTTGAAGGGTTATATTGTGATAGCAATTGAAGTGGAAGGAACTCAGTTTGTGAGAAGATAGCCATGGCATCATTTGCAGAGATTGACGAGAGTGCCTTAGTTACAGTGGCAGAGGAAATTGAGGCCTCTGTGAAACCTACTATTTCATTGTGTAAGTGTACTTCCCGATGGATCGACGAAGCATGCATTTGGCGTGCTATTAACGATTGGACTCCCGGCAACCATCTTATATGCTGGGGATGTTTTAAGGGAAAAGGTAGTCAACGTGATCATGCTTGCATGGGTATGGATGGATTTTCGTTTATTCCAATTCCCTGGGAGGAAACACAATCATCGTTAAACAACAAAGCAGCAGATATTTTGAAGAATCCGGAAACTCAGCAGAAGTTGTTTGCTGTGTACTTGGAATCTCATCCTGATGGTGTGAACCTTGCAAAAAATTTGGATTGGGCATTACACCACTTGATGAAAACTTGTGTTTGGAAGTTGAAAGAAGCATTGCTGGAAAAAGATTGCCACTCGTCGCCATATTGCTAAGAGACAGTGTTTGTGAAGTGACATTATATTCATTGGAACTATAATTATTGCAATTGTGTAGTGGACCATTTTATTTACTGGAACTGTGTAGTGGACATTGTGTTTTTGTTTAGTGGATATTATGGCTCAGTGTACATACTGTATTGGTGAATATATTTTGGACAAGTGTGTGTTGAACACCGTAAGTACTTATTTACAAAATAATCCTATTGAATGCGCTGAGTGTAATTTACATCAACCCCATAATTGCATGTACGTTTGGAATACCGGATTTGTTATTGCAAACTATATTCAAAGTCATTTGAACGATCCAGAACTTTTCAAAGACTATTATGAACTTTTTGTACAGCAGGGTCATTCACATATTTTGAAAACTACCTTGTTTAATGTTATTTGTCAATTTATTCGAGACCCTGAATGCATTGCACAAATTATACCTGTAATTGTAAAACAAAACAAAACTGTGACTAGTTCACGCGTACTTAGTGCAAGACAGTACATCATTGACTTTCAAGGGTTTAAGATTTCCCCTAAGGAATACATTATTAGAGAATTTTGTTTAGTTGCATGTGATGCCACCTTGATATTTCATAGTCTTTTGAAATTACCTTGCGAACGTTGTGATTTAGCTGCTGCATATCAAACACAAGTAGATTGGCTCACACATCATTTGCATGGGTTACAGTGGAATACGGCCAATGGATATAGTGTATCCCACATTCGCCATATATTGTCACAATGTTGTGATATGGGATCCATCTTTTATTGTAAGGGTCATGAAAAGATGGTGTTGTTGGAAAAAGTATTTCAACTGAAAAATATTGTAAATTTAGAAGACCAAGGATGTCCTGCCTTACGTGCACTGAATTTCAAAGTGGACATTTTAAAATGTACGTATCATGAACCGGTGAAAGAATATGCATGTGCTTTGCGGAATTGCATACAGTTACAATACTGGCTAAAACTTCAAACATTAAAAGTTGTTGATGGAATATCCACAATGAAATTGTAACTTGAAAAGATAATAAATCTATTGTACCAGAATGTGTATTTTTTTATTTCATGAAATGAAATTCAAACGATTAAGAGGTAAAAGGTTTTTATTACATCTAAACTACTCTACTACAGGGATTATACAATTGTTGTTTAATAAGTTACATATGATAAATATTTTAAAAAAACTATTTACATTTTTTGTTTGCTTTCAACATTTTGTTGACCAAGTTCAGTACCAGTTGATCATTTCGTTGTAAGTTGGTTTTTGAAAATTTTGAAAAGATATTTACATTTCTAACTTTATAATAAATATATATGATACAGAATAAACCACATAGAACGGAATTGTCAGCTTGGTATTGAACTTTATTTACATGATAAATTGAAGAATTACGTTGAAGAAATTGTACTATTGGTTTTGGTGGACAGCGGCCGAGACTATCAAAATAAAAGGCGCGACGATTTTTATTAATGTAGATACATGTCCAGTGTGTTCCTTGCTGATATGACGGACTTAAATTAATGATTATTGCAGCAGGTGCCTTCACTATTACAGGTAAGTGATTTAATGCATATATGCCAGTCAATATGGAACTTGTAACACAGTCATGCAACACAACACTTAACATTTGATCGCTCCACATAGTCACTTTGAATTACAGTCTACATCATCATATTCAAGTACACTGGAACTTGGAGTAATGGGGGTTGGATTATATATGCTTTTTGGTTCATGACTTACATATCGTGACAAATCATGGTAGGTGAGAAATTTACTATAACATTGTGCTTCATAAAATGCACATCGGAACGTATGGAACTGATGTTGGTAATGACCACAATGACTTGCAGGAAAAAGTAATTTATTTG
>JAGDQP010031315.1:0-22013 GCA_022664845.1 Lepisma saccharinum
CTCGATCTCGCTAGGTTCGGGAATCCACGGTTCTGCAGTATGAATTTCAAATTCCTCTGTTTGTTCCCCGCTGTGTACATTAAGAAGTTTGTCGAAATAACTTTTCCACCCATCGACAATTTTAGTCGGATCCGCCTGAAGATCTCCACGTTCATTTCTGGAAGGTGAAATTGATTAAAAAAACAACTGAATATCACGTTCCGTACAATACCTTATATAAAATATTCCGATCTTCCTCCTCTCTTCCTTAGCTAGATCTTCCTCCATTCTTTGCTTCCACACACCCAGTCATAGGCCAACCAATAAGACGTAAGTAAATCCCAATTCACCAGGCAAGATTAATCGAAAACCGGCGTAAAGTTGAACCAGCTTAATTGTATTGGGCCAGTCGATCCGTCTCCCGTATCTAAATCCATGGTAAGTTTCAAGACTACCACTATCATAGAGTTAGGAATATAAATAGAGGAACCTTAGGCTGTTTTGTTGGAGAGGGGAATGAAGCCAAGAGACGGAAGTGACGAGGCATTTCGGCCATCTTGTGTGGCCCCATATTCAGAGACCCCCTTTTCCGAGTATTGCCTCTCTCAGGTGCACTCATCCTCTATCGAAAAAGGCAATCCTCACAGTACTCGGTATAGAGGGACTCTAATGGGGCCACACAAGATGGATGCCGATGAACCGAATTTGGCTTCATGTGACGTCATGTATGTTCTCTCTATTTTCTTCCTAACTCTATGACTACTGGATCCTACGTTTCAGGCTCTAATTATTTTCAACTGTCAATAATGTTGTCAGGTTCTTATAGAGTAGGGGTGGCTCCCTGGAAATCTTGTGGAAGCAAAATTCTACTTGTGACTTACGTAGGAATTAGAGGGATTTTATAGATTCCTCTACGCGAATTTTTTTTTTCATGAATTTTTGCTACCATAGAACACTACCCGAAAGAATATAATATGTTTTAATTCATTCATTTCAGGTAAAGTCCATTCATAACCTTCAACATCATTCATCTGTGTTTACTCGTTTCTTATTGAACAAAAAGCTTCTGGACGCTTTGGAGCAAATCATGGGCACTCAAAATATTCTTCTGCATCATACGAAGGCTCATGTTAAGCCACCTGAACAAGGATCGCCTTATCCCATGCATCAGGTAAGTGGACAATTTCACATATTCACACATCGAAAAATATGTGTAAAAAAATGTATCACAAAGTTCCAACTGGCCATAATATTAACACAACATGATGCTGTCTAGAATTTTCGAAATAATTGAAAAAAGAGAAAATTCTACCTGGGCACGTAAATGAAATTCTAAGTTACAATATTTCGAAGTATCCAATCAAATTTCATTAGCTGAGTTAAAAGACAAGGTTAAAAATATTAGATCTAAGCTAACATAGGCAGGAGTCATGTAAGCCTGCGCCAAGTCTTAGGCCCGCTCCACACGGAAGCATTTACACAAATACTACCATGTCACAGCACGATTGGGCGAGATGTAGTATATATGTCATAAATATTTTTTGAATCTATGCTAAGAAAAATGCTATCATTTATCGTAGCAGAAATACTTCCGTGTCAAGCGGGCCTAACGTCTTATTAAGCGGATCCATTTGATGAGGTCAGGTAAGGTTGGTTTGCATTGATATTTCGTATAACGAAGAGCATATTTATAAAGATTTTATTATCCTTAGTTGAATTCGATTTTAAAAATTTAAGACCTTTAGGCAACTTTGGCTCAGGCTGATTTATTATCCTTAGGTGGACGAACGACTCAACACAAGAAATCATAACGGTAATTACGTCAGCACAGGGAGTAAATTATTTTGCATCGCGTAGAACGAAAAATAATGCCTAATCTGACAACTAACCCGTCTGTGCTCTCTCGACACTAATACATGTTGAACATGCAAAAAGAAGCAGAATTGAGTCTTTATTGGGCAAGATGTTTTGGTATATTCAATAACGAATTAGATAAAATATATCATCACCTTTTACAATATCGCCTAATAGCCACTTTGTTTTTTTGTTTTTATTATTTTTTTATCTTTGTTGTTGTTGTTGTTGTTGTTTGTATGTTTCGATTTGTATTCAATCAAGGCAGCTACCACCGAAATAATTATTCGTTTCTCCAACAAATAGTGGAGTAATATCGACAGGAGTAGTATCGCTTATGCCGGACTTCAGTTGAAATTTGCCGTTGTTTTTTCTCCCTCCGGTAAAATGCACCTTTTGCTACATAGGGCTCATTTTCAAGCCCGCTTGGGTTGTTTATTTTGCTTGCGATTTGGGTGAATAGCCAATTGAAACACGTGTTGCACCACGAAATACCACGTGTTTCAATTGGCTATTCACCCAAATCGCAAATAAAGCAAACAACGCAAGCGGGCTTGAAAATGAGCCCTTAGGCGGAATTATAAAAAGGAAGATGATATGGTCAGAAAAATGATGCGATTTATAGTAGCAGAAATGCTTCCGTGTCAAGCGGGCCTTAATCCTCCCTTAACTATCTCGTCACTCATGCTCGTGGTAGTTTTGAACTAAGATTTTTACCCTTACTTTTTTACTCTTCTGATGAAATTTCATTGGATTGATCAAAACGTTGACTTACTAAAGCTTCCGTCGTTCAAGAAACGAACTGGCGTAACTGAATTTCACAACTTGTACATTTCATTTCATATCTGCGAAAGTAAATTTTCCACGTTAATGAAATTTGAACTGAAGATAGACCTAAATTATTTAGCAAGACTACAACTTGATTCAAAAAGAAAAAAAAAAAAGATGAAGAAATTACGAAAGTTTGACTTCACTAACTAATTAATACCAAATTCGACGCAGAGATTTACTAAGTTGAAGAGCGAAAATTAATAGAATTCAGTTCAAAGCTTTGTAAATAATTGCAAGAAAGAGAACTTTCGCTTCTCTGGCAAATCGCAGCTCATTTATTTAAAAAATGCATACAGTATCTTTTTAGTGTCTGCTGTAGATCCCGTCCGTAGGTATCTTAATTCGATGAGAGGCCCCCCCCCCCGTATCTTCATTCGATTAAAGGTAGTGGCAAACCACCATCCCAGGGATCTTCAGGTCAGGGCCTTCCTTCAGGAAGAACACCCGTCGTCATTATCATACATAAAAGAATGTACAAAAGCAGATGTTTGCCACTCGATGGAAAATATTTCTTAACCAGTTTTCTAGTTAGCAAACTGAGAGATGAATATAAATACGTAAATGGCAGACTGTTCCTTCTTTGCTCAGTGCCTCCCATGACATGCCAAAAATGCGGTCGGGAAGGAAAACAACTGATAGCCCTGATCAAATCCAGCGAGCAAGTCGCCCTCGGAATCGCAGAACATTGCGATTTCTCCCAGCGACCAAATAATCTGTGTCCTTTCTACTCAATCCCTTCGTGTTTCCGTTCTTCATAAGAAAGCATGCATTGCGATTTGGTGTACGACTTGATCGCTGTATCAAGTCACCGTATGTGCGACAAGGTTTACGTTATAGCTACTCATTTGTCATCGGTCTGTCTCTGGTTACGTTTCACATTCACCATGTGATCTTCCGCTATGTTTTTCACTGTTCACTTGACTTCTTCGTTTCTTCCTCTTCTGTTTTCATCAGGATTTCTTTTTAACTTTTGCTCTTCTTTTGGGATCAGAACTCTATTTCTCCACATCCTTAATTATTTTCCCTCTTTCCATTGTTTTACTAATGACATTGTTTTTTTTCTTTCTTGTTTTAGGATTATGGCTATTTCCCATACAAGAATCATTCTTTGGTAGCTGTATTCCTTCACTTGGACGACACAACACCCGAGAATGGAGGTCTTGCAGTCTATCCTGGGTCCCATAAACACGGACCTCTAGAAGACATGGCTACCGATAAGGACTTCCATTTCGTTGATCAGGTTGGTTTTCTTACTTTAAGTAAAATCGCTTTCATTCTTCTTGTGTTTTCTCAACAAGCTCAAATGAAGAATATAGTTTGAGCATTAATTATCGGGATTAATTGAGGACCGATACCGTTCGGAAAACTGATATTCCGGATAATCGATTATTTCGTAAAATACAGCGCCAAATATGGAAATAAAATTCACTTAGTCATCTAATCCTGCAATGTCTAATATAAGTTTAGTTTTAATAGTGTTAGAGTAATAAAGAAGGACTATTAAAGGACTCAAAAATAGATTTACTGTATTCATAAATTAAAATAAGTACTAACATATTGCACAGAGTATTGAAGAAAATTTAGATTGGACAATCATAATATACAGTATAAAACTAGTTCGGAAGTTTAAAATAGCTTATTTCTTCATTTTTTATTCGACTCGGAACTTTCCGCATAATCGATCATCCGGATAATCAATGCTCTACTGTAGTATCATTAAGTAATCCCCGATGTTGCATTCACCCCCGACTTCTACAAGCGAAAGTTCGTAACTAGGTTAGAAATGGCAATAGAAAAAAACTGCATGAAATACCTACAATGAAAAAACAGTTTTATTTTTTTACATTCTTTTCTTTAGTTCACAATGGTTCATTGTGTCCTCAGATTTTCTAACCGTAATTTAACTCAATTCTCGACGTCATAGAATAATGAAATTTTCCACAACGACGTACGTCGGGTGACAATACAATTTTCCATTTTTATTTTCATATATTTCTATATATTTATATATTTTAAAAGCATATTTTAATATTTTTTAATATAGACTTATTTATCCTAAAATAAATACTAGCCTGCAGCGATGTTGGGTATAGCCTGGTTGCAGAACATTTTAGGATGATTTGGATCACAAAACAGCTTGAGAAAAAGTATCCGAAAAGGGAAATAACTCGAAAAAAAATAATAAAAAAAACTTTTTAAAGACATACATACTTTTCATAAACAATTTGTACTGAAAACTAAAAATACTTTTGTTTATGCATGACTAAAAAGAAAAGCACGCTGCGCGCCAATTCAATGATTTATGAAGCGACTATATATGAGAGAGCGCCTCATGCTTTTCTTTTTAGTCACATAAACAAAAGTATTTTTTTTACTTTTTAGTACGAATTGTTGAAGAAAAGCATGTCTCTAAACAGTGTTTTATTTTTTTCCCCCTTGTACCTACATTTAGATACTTATCCCAGCGATGCACAAGCGACCCTAAAACTTGCTGCATAAACGTCTTTAGTGTAATCTATTTACTGACTTTTCGTCTCGAGGTTATATCATCACACGTAAATAGTTCATTGTAAGAAATTTACCTTTGAGAAACATCTATTGATTCCGTCAGACACCCAGTGGGAAGTCACCCCCAAAATTCTCGAAAGCTTTAAAAATTGTACGGTCAAAAATCGGTAGAAACCGTGCAAAACCCCATTTACACCTTCCCAATTTTGACTTTACACCTAGGGTTCTGCTTTTGGCTGGATGCTTTCAGTTCTTTCATTTAAAATATTTAACTTCTTAGACCTATCATTCTGATTATTTTAATCTTAGACATTTTTCACAATTTCTAAATTTTTAGTAGACTATTCAATATCAACAAAGTAAGTTTTCTGTCGCTATACAGTTTTCTTTAAAAAAAAGTCATCTGGCCGGAAACTCCCACAATTGCCTAAAATTTTTCCAGAGTTACATCCGCAATACAATTTTTTTAACTTACAAGGAGAGAGGAGCGGGGGGAGAGGGAGAGGGAGTAGAAAATGAATTTACATTTTTAAACAGAACAAACGTATGCTGAAACAGGATCGGGAAGGATGGAGATCAACAATAAGGAAAAAAGTTTAATATGGGAGTACATTTGATTGATTGAATTGTTATTAACGTCCTCAATGCAGTGTTGTCAGGTTTTCGTAGCAATATTTCCCTCAAAATGCTGAAAATTTTTCCGATTTTTGTAAAAATTTCCTGGATTCTTAAGTTTTCCTTAAAATATAATGGAAATTTATAGAAAAGGTGCCCAGAAAATTCAACAAAATTTCCCGTTTTTTTCCCTTTTACCTTTCTTTGGGCCCAGATTTTCCCGTTTTCCGGGAAATTTCCCTCTATTTGACAATACTACCTCAACGAGCTGAGCTGTGAGCTTCTAAGGACGGGACCTACACTTTTGTTAAAGTGGGTTTCGAACCACTGCGTTTAATGGACCCTGGCGGGAGGAGACGGTGCATTCGATTGAATATAACTAACTACCAATGTAAGTAAATTACTAAAATGAAGCAATGTTTCTGATGGGCTTTTATGCATTGTTTGCAAACTGAATAATTCCCATATATTTTCTATATTTTTATAGAATTTACATTGTGGGAGTTTACTAGCCTCGTGCCCAATGATCTCTATCTAAAAACTATACTGGCCATTGAAAATTTCTAAACCAATACGGACCAATTTTCGGTTCTAACTAACAAGTAAGTTTTTTACGCTTCATATCGTTGTGTGGTCCGATTCTTGATTTATATCTAAATTCTTGCAAAACACGTAAATATTATTTATATCTCTTCTATTATATGCAGAGTACGGTATGCTTTTATATGAATAACTCAGTAATTAAGACCTAAATAATAAAAGAACGGGCCCCACAGTGATAAGAAGCGTATAAAACTGAGAACCGCAAAGGTCCACATTGGTTTCGACAGGAAGTGGATAAACGAGTTTAAATATTTGTTCTGGAATCTAACTTTCCGCGCTAAGCAGTCACTGCAGTATCGTTACGTAGAGCTCGATGATCGTACCTAAGGGCTGATTTTCATGAAAGTTTGCGTATCTTGCTTTGCTTGCGATTTGGGTGAATAGCCAATTGAAACACGTGTTACATCACTTAATAGAACTACACCACGTGTTTCAATTGGTTATTCACCCAAATCGCAAGCAAAGCAAACAACACAAACTTTCATGAAAATGAACCCCAAGATCTAAAGGAGCGATTCGCGTCAGGAGAATCCAAATGATCTGTACTTAAGCTGGATTCTTCGATGCCATTCCGTTTTTCATGTTTGCATCGCGTAGGGCGAAGTAAGGTAATTTCGTAGCGTAGATAATTTGGCAACATTATTTTATAATCTTGCTGCTAAGAACCTTAGTGCTGTAGAGTTCCACATTTAACACAGTAGATAAAACGATATCCTCGTTTCAACTTATGCTGCTCGTCGAGACCTCCCGCGAGGAGCCTAGTTCACAGTGAAACTATTAAATATTATGTTCTTTATAAGATACTGTCAGATTACCTTACTTTGCCCTACAATAGAGAAAAAAACCTGAAAAATTAACTTAACGAAATAGCCGATTTATTTCTAGTAGGACAAAGGGACAATAGGTGTCCCGTTAACAATTTACCGAAACAACTAAACATAATAACGAAAAGAAAGGAAAGTTCCGAAAAATGGGATGTCTGGTTACCCATAACTAAATCTATTTCTGTTAAGATATGCAGAAGAAGGGTAATTGTACAGTCACTAGTAATAAAATGGTCCCGGGTTCGAATCTCGGTGGACACAAGTGGTTCAGAACCCAAGTTTAAAGTGTACATCCCGTTCTTAAGACGTCATCTTCATCTCATGGAAGGCAATGGCAAGCCACCTATGGTTCATCATACTCAGGAAGTTTCGGGCAGAACAAACTTCATCATCATTGTATGGATATAAAATTATACGTTTTCTTACTTTTTTCTTTCTAGAAAAAGTTCCCGATAGAGAATGCAACCGCTGTCCACGCTAAGAAGGGAGAAATTGTTGTATTTTCTTATTTGACAGTCCACGGAAGTTATTTGAATTTATCGACAAGGCCACGCAGGATGTTTCTCGCTCAGGTAGTAACATTTGCGTTTTGTCTTCTTTTTCAGTCCGATTAAAGCCGACTTTTCATAAAGGCGATCGCCGCGTGCTTTGCTTGCGATTTGGCTGAATAGCCAATTCAAACACGTGTTTAAGTACGTTTTCTACGTATAACATGAGTTTCTATTGCCTACTAATAAAAATCGCAAGCCAAGTACGTGACGTACGCTTGAAAGAAAAGCCGGCCTAACTCGAGTGGCATTGCGTTTGTGTCTTATGGAAACTTGCATTGCATGTATGTTAATTATTTATATAGAATTATTTACAGTAGCAATCTCATTGATCCTTACCTTCTTATTACAAAAAAAATCAATGGGACACTCTCGCTTGAATCACTGAACTGGGGCGTCAGCAACGCACTTACGTATAATCGTTGTGTTGAATTGGGTCGGAATTTTATAAACGCACTAGCCCTGTGCATTTCTTGCGATTTGCCTGAGAAGCCAATTGAAACACATATTTATTTATGTTGGCTACCATCGAAATCACACGGCGAGCGCGTACATGAAAAGTGGGCCTTAGAGTTTCATATACTCGTATGTTGCTTCGCTTCTGTCATCCCATCAATCACTTGTCAGCTCTCCGTTTTCACGTCCTCTGAGCGCTTCGTCTGTTCTCCTTCTATGAGATAGCAGGATTCACGAAGACTGAAACTGCAATTGCTATAGCAGGGATAAATGTTGCGCGTTAAAACCATGGACGTAAGAATATAACAGGACTAGTAATAAGCAATTCACTCAATGTTATGAAAACGGGACGGCTCAGAGTGCAGTTTGTCATTCCAACATGGCGGATCGCGCATACTTCCTGGAAAGGAAGCAGACGATATTGTGAATGTGCAAATAAATTTTAATTATCTAAATTTGTCCTTAACTATTATTATAAAATAAGTGTTATTGCAATACACTTCCTTCTCAAGACCAGTGATCATTCAAATCTTGAAACCTGATATTATTTCACTATTATTATTGAACGAAAAACTTAAATATTGCTTACTTGTTTATCCTCACACGTACCTCTTGGTCCGCTTCATAAGACGCAACCTTCATATACCTTAAATTATTTCACATACTTTTAAAATTTGTAATTAAAAGTGGCTTAATTAACATTACTTCTTATGGCCACTTGCAATGTTTTGGACAATTCAACATGGCGGCAAGGCGCACTTCCGGCGCATAAATTTTGGCTTGTTACTAGTCCTTATCATGGTTAAAACAGTAAGTACTTGACCCTCCTTTTTTTACTTTTTTCTTTACACTCCGTGAATGCCAAAATTTAAATATTAGTGAAGTGGAATTAGCAGAAGAAATGAAGAAGGACTTGGATTGATTGTCCACAGGTATTTCTGATTCCCGGTTAGGTTCAATTTCATTAGTTTATATTCGAAATTGTGAAAGGAACTTAATCTGCATAAATAACAGCCACTGGCTTTATAAACCAGTAAATATCGCAAAAGATTAATGCGTCTTTGTTTCACACAAGGTTAGAAATTATATCTGACCAAGGAAATTTTAGGACATGGTCGGTACTACTATCTACATTTCTATAGGGCCCACTGTGCAGCTTTTCGACCTTGAATCATTAATGGATCATTTTCTGTTAATTTTAGGGCTGATTTTCATGAACGCTTGCGTTGCTTACTTTGCTTGCGATTATAGGATGAGTAGTAAATTGAAACACGTGTTTTATTACGTGTTCTACGTGTAAAACATCTTTCAATTGGCTATCCACGCAAATCATAAGCAACGCAAGCTTTCATGAAAATCAGCCTTAGAGTAAAAATTCACTACACTAAATGTTTATCACATTAGGCCGTCTTTTCATACACGCTATAATAGTGTGTTTTCTTGCGATTTCGCTGAGTAGCTCACTTAAACACGCCGATAAGTGTTTTTATTGGCTACTCATAGAAATCCCAGGCAAAGAACAAGCCAAACGCGTACATGAAAAGCCGGCCTTATTCCTATCAATCTTCAATATTCACGACAATTCCTTATCTTTCGCCATGCCAGAAACAACAAATCCCTCTTCTTCTGTAGTGAAAGATGAGTCTAGCAAAGTAACGTTTAATTTTATGTAAGACTTTCAAGTGAAGTGTTACGCAATTATCGCATTGTAAAGTCCAAAGTGAAGCAGTCAACCTTCCGAAAAGTATTTGAAAAGTTTTTTTTTTTTTTTTTTTTTTCATTACTGATAACTGTAAGTTTTTCACAAAGTAAATAAACATCTGTCTGAATAAACTACTGTCTAAAATAGAGTTTCCCAGCCTGGGAGTGTCGGGATGAGTCGGAAAGAGTCGCTTGAGAGGTGAAAAAATAAGTGAGCCTATACATTTCGACTATGCGTTGCCGGCTAGCATGGATGTAAATACGGTAGACGGATTGACTGGCCCAGTACAATTAAGCTGAGTAACTTGACACCGATTTTCGATGAACCTTGCCTGGGCGTGTGGAAGCAAAGAATGGAGGAAGATCTAGCTAAGAAAGAGAGGAGGAAAATTGGAATATTTTAAATATGACATTGTACGGAACGTGATGTTCAGTTGTTGTTTTTTTAATCAATTACACCTGCCAGGTACTTATGACTTGCGCTGGATTCAATTTCGGGTCGCTAGAAGTAGATCCGTCTCCCGTATTTACATCCATGCAGTGCGACTATACTTACATTGATTGCCGGTTAGAAGACAGGGATTCAAGGATAAAAAAAAGTTTAGAAAAACTATTCTAAGAAGTGGAATTTCAAACTTAAATATTTATATAGACCTTGAGCTGTACTCTAATATTCTGGAACGGTCGATTATATAAAAACCATGTTATACCGGAAGTCAGACATAAAAGGAATAACTTAATCCAAACTGAACTAGCTTCCAGTTCAAACTCGCCTATTTTACTTTTGCCCCTCTGTGGCATGTTTTATTTTTTATATTTACCCTTATGTTAGTTCTTGAGTTGTGCAAAGTAACAGTATTATTGAAATTAACACAGAAAAATTGACGACTGCCGCGACCGGGACATGAACCCGGATCTCCCAGTTGCCGGCCGGTTATGCTGTCCATTACAACACCCCGGCACGTCTATTCTCTGTGTAGGGCTGTGCGATATCCGGTTTTACATATCGAAATTCTATATCGATCAAATATCGAAAATCGATCGATATATCGAATATCGAAGGTTCGAATATCGAATATATCGATCGATGATATCGAAAAATATCAAAGTATCGATAAATATCGAAGTATGGAAATATAAAAATATCGAAGTATCGAAAAATATCGTAAATATCGAAGTATCGAAATATATAATATCAAAGTATCGAAAAATACCGAAGTATCGAAATATAACAATATTGAAGTATCGAAAAATCATGAAAAATCAAAGTATCGATATATCGAATTCGATATTTATAAAAGTCAAGGCGAGATTTTGGAGATTTTCATTGAGGAGTTTGTTGTGCAACCGTGCAGTTCGGAATAGATGTAATTCCTTTTTTCACAAGGTTCTTGTGAAAAAAAAGGAATTATAACAGTATTATTATTTATATCATATATTTTTACATGGGCCGTCCAGCAAATACATAGCTAAGAAGGGCCACACAGCTACAACAAGCGCAAAAGACTTGTTGATCCATTTAGGATTTACCCAAAATTGATAAAGAAAACTGTTTCCTCTTATATCTGGCTTCAGATACTAATCGAACGTATCGGTATCATTAAATATTGCTTACATGGTATAAAACGATACGAAAATTGATTAATTAACCTCGCTCAACTCAAACATATAACTAAAACTTCAAAAGCGTTGTCGTTAATATTTTAACATGCCATCCACCTGATCGCTATAAATCATCAGTGTTAGATCTAGGCACTAATTATCACTTAGGTCAGATTATAGCTCTCAATGAATTTTTCCATAAATACATCATTTAACAATATTGCAATTTCAAAACGACACTTTAACGACTCCAACATTGAAGAATTCGTACACTTATTAGAACTGGATGATTCGAACTTAGAAAATCTTAAGACGAGTACAATAGATCTCCTCTTCAAGAAATTCATCGCCAAATTTAAATTATATTTTGAAGCATCCTTTCCTAAGAAGCTAAAAGGATTAATATTAACTTTAAAAAGCCTTGGATTACTGTAGGAATTATTACATCATGTAATAAGTTAAAACAACTTCATAGAGAGAGAGTAGAAGTAACCCAGACAAGAATTTTAGTAAATATTATGCGAAATACAAGAAATTGTACAAACACGTTCTCGCGGAAGCAAAGAAAATGCATCACAACAGATTGATAAAAACGCTCCACACAAAAATAAGATGACTTGGGAAATCATAAAACGAGAATCCCGTAATGCCGACAAATCAAGAAAAAATATCGAGTTAACCAATTCGAGTAATAATAATATTAATGATCCCAAAAGGTTGCAGAATATTTCAACGATTATTTTTCTAACATTGGAATGTGCGAAATTAATGATGTATCAAACCGGCTAATTGCGAACAACAGAAATGGAATTATATTAATCTCTAACACTCTGTTTCTAACGCCAACAACTCCTCAAGAAGTCCTACCAGTAATTAAGAAGCTTAAGAATACCATCTCTTGTGGACACGATGAAGTGCTAATATCTGTGCTTAAACAATCTGCACATATTATTGCATACCCTTTAACACATATCATAAATGAATCTTTTAATCAAGGCATATTTCCACACTGTTTTAAAACAACCATTGTTAAACCTCTATTTAAAAAAGGAAATAAAAAATATGTTAAAAATTACCGTCCGATATCTCTTACCTCCGCGTTCTCAAAAATATTTGAAACCGTGATCTGTGATAGAATTAAAAATCATCTCTCATATAACAACGTAATATCTCGGTTGCATGGGTTTCTTGGTGGAAATTCAACTCAAACCGCACTATCAGATTTTCTTCAAGACATTATAAATGGGTTAGATAACAAGGGAAATTCTTTTGGTATTTTTTGTGATCTAAGCAAAGCTCTTGATAGTGTTAACCACAAAATATTACTAGGCAAATTGTATCGTTATGGCATACGAGGAAAGCTTGAATCTTGTTTATTAAACAGATAGGAGAAATTAGGCATACTAACGAGAGAACGGATTTATTCGTTAAAACTCTTTTCTCTTCGACAAAATTAAAAGTTGGAGTTCCACAGGGTTCTGTACTCTAACTCCTAGTGTTCTTAATATACATCAACAACATGTCACACAAGAAAATACAATTCTTTATGCGGAAGATACATACTTATGTCTTAATTCTTGAAAAAAGAAACGTAAATATTACTTCCAGCATTTTTATTATATGCAGAGTACGGTATACCATTCATTATATGAATAATTCAGGAATTAGGACAGAAAACGGAGCACACTGCGATAAGAAGCACATAAAACAGTTAGAATCGAAAATCTGGTCAATATTGGATTAGACTGGAAGTTGACAAACAAGTTTAAATAATTAGTCTGGCGTCTATCTTATGACAGTAAGAAGTCACTCCAGTATCGTTACGTAGAGCTCCATGGATTTACTATTATAAGAAGAAAAAATAGGCATTGCTTACAGGCTAGCCAACCGTAGTTATTATAAAGCTAGGGCAAAATTCTAAAGGAAAAAACAAGTTATGGAACATGTTTGTTTATGCATAACTATACGATTATAACAATAATAAAAACATTTCATGTTTGTAACGAAATCAAATACTCAAAATATCTCAATTAAATTACAAAAGGGGATTGATTATTGGCTACACCGTTTCTCTTCCTACGAGATGTTTAATTAATTAATGTTTCTTTCACTTCCAGCTGATGGCCGCTGAAGATGAACCAACTAAGATGATTCATTTGTCTCCTGGTCAAGGCTTAGTCCTAAGAGGCAAAAACCTTTGGAGAGACGCCAATTTCCAACGACGACACGAAGCTTGATTTGGCAACATGATGACGTTTGAGAATAGGATGACGATTAAGAAAAAAATTGAAACAAATAAATGATTACGTAACGAATATTATTTGTTCTTTAAAAATGATAACAAAATTATGTCCGAATTACTGCTGTTTAGAATTATGAATGTTTCATTGCTTGTCCAACATGATAACCTCTTCTCTGACGTATCTTGTATTTCCTGTGTTTATTTTCGTTTCTTAAAATAAAGAATGTACATATCTCTTTTTTAATAACTGACCCTTCTTATTATTATCTAACCTAGACAGGAATTCAGTCTCCTTAAAAATAGAACTTAATTTTCAACCTATATGTTGTTTGGCTTTTACGACAACCCTACCCTGCTAAAAAAATAAGTTTTTTACTACGTATATGTTCTGTAATTGCTACAATATAAAGTGACTGTTCTATAATAGGAACCCAACTATAATGATGTAGCCACAAAACGATCACTCTATATGATAGCTACTTCACTTATATTGCGTTCGGGTACGTACAATGCAGAATCTCGTGCAAAGTCAAGGGGTGATGTGAGTGAAAGGACACACATACTACCTTCTACATTCTATCTGTAGAGTCATATTACCCACCTCCGCGATTGTGCATCATATTCTGCAATGAACACATTCGAAATAATGAAACTACGAGTAACAACATTCCAAGTACATTCGAAGCAATATAACAGAAGTTGCTAATATGGAGAATAGCCAAGGACCATTTGAGGCTGACGATCGCGTGGGTCCTTGCATATCGTGTCCTGTTTTAAGTATTTACTATTCAGTTTAATACGTTTCTTTCCTATAGAAAAAGAAAACGTAGGATTTTCAAGTGTTTCCAATGGTCTATGGAAGAAATAGTATTTTCAAATTTTGTTATAGAATGCGTCTCGTTCAACTAACATCGTAGGGTATTATTCGAATAACGTTCATTCTTCCTCTGTTATTATTCAATATATGTAGAAGTCCTATTGCTACAACTAGGGGAATTCTATCAACTCTACGTCTGTCTTCATCAATTTTGATTTTTGGTCATCACTAGGGCCCGGAAGTTGAGGAAAAATCCTTTTCTTTACGAGTGCCCAAAGACGAGGCTTAACATAATATATGTTCATTTTGGGTCATTGTAGACCAGAAAATGCTGGGTTTTATTTGTCCTTTTTGGCCTTTTCCGGCGTTTTTTTTCTTATTGGTCTTGTTTAAAGCTTTTTATGGGTCTTAACGGATTTTTTTGCACTTCATCTTTCAACTACATATTTACTGGCAATTCTCAACTCGAATCACCACCTCAGTCCCGGGCGGTTGCCTGGGACGCCGCCGTCAGGGTAGAAGGAACCTAAAAAAATTTAGGAAGTGTTTTGTACTTTTACTGTACAGTTGCATCATATTTTTTTTCCACTAAGGAGAAAAGGGAATTTCGTAGAACTAGGGTGCGTATTGTATGTTTAGAGCTGGATGGCAGGAACTTCGCGCAGACCATAACGGCTGCTTGAGACTATATTGCAACTCAGAGGTACCCACCCCTCCCTCTTTTTGAAAAATGTCTTTTAAATTATTAAAATCACTAATAAAATGTAAACTATAGGCTAGGAAAGGGGCAAAAAGTCTCTTTGCCCGGGTGAAAATTTTGCCTTGGACCGCTCCTGGAAAAGGCCCAGTAACAAAAATATTTTAATACGTCGTGCTAGTCAAGGCTGCCGAATTCACATCCGGCGGGGAAGTCATCTTGTTCTTCACCTACAATTTAAAGCATAAAATATTCTAATCGTTTTTAATTACGTGCCAACTGATACGCGGATCAATTATAATTTCAGGGTGTTACGGCCCAATGTGGTGTCCTGGGCTCCTCCAAATGTATCCTGGCTCCTGGTGTTCTCCAAAAGTGTTCAAAATGTAGGACTTAACTTAGACAACAGAAGCAGGAACAAAAATGAAAACTAAAAGACAAAGCAAAGCATTTCATTGATATAGTTTTTTTAAAGCTGTATATTGTATACCACCAGAAGTTTGTATTTCTTAAGCATATTCATTAAATATGTAATTCTAATTAAATTGGATCTTATTTTTAAGTCCACTTTTCCAGTTTTTAGGTCCTTTTTTTAGATATTTTTAGGTCTTCTTATAGGTCTTCAACTTCCGAGCCCTAGTCATCACCTATTCACATCATCTACTTATTGCGCATCTGCTCTACGCGCTGATAGTTTTCATTTGTTTTCAGACTCGGGTGACATCTGTTGGTAAAATTTAAAACATTGATTTAATTTGGTTACGTGCGCACAACGTAAGTGAATGGGACGTACTATAGAAAAACCGGACGGAGGGCAATTGAATTCGGACAAGTCTTTTGTGCGCTACAATTATAATATGTTCCGGTTCTACAAGAGGTAGAAGTTTATTATATCTTTTGAAGGAATTTTTTCTACATTTGATGTGCACCTCTTCTTTTCATCATAACCTTTTACACAGTTAATGAACACACTTTGTACAAAATATTCTGATAACACCAGGAATACTGGCTTCCAAAAAGAAGATGGGCAAGCGACAACTTTCCGACTACGCGTCGGCATTTTGATGTCGGCCCGACGTCGGCTCCGTGTCGTTTTTTTTTAAAACCCGACGCTGGGACATACATCGGCAGCCGATGAAAGACCGACTTTCGCCGACCAAATGCCAACGTCAGGCTGGCGTCGCCTGGCTTGCTGGGAATTTACCCTTGAAATACAATATTTTTAGGGTATGAACTGCGATGGGAGTTATTTCATAAATAGGAACGCTATGCTTCTGAAGAAATGAATAATTACAAATATTTAATATGCGTTGTAAATTATACAAGGTGACTCAAAAAGTAATTACATTCGGAAATAAGAAGAGCTCGAAAACAATACTTCAGATTTTGGTTTAGAAATCTTAATTTATGAGATCGTTTTCATCTTATAAGGCTACAGAATCATTTTGTTGTACTTTTGCACTAAATGCACTCAGACTCCAACGCACAGTACCACCCAAATGAAAGCAGATAAGAGAGAGAAAAACTTACTTCAAATGTCATAATGAGGGCGATGGTAAGGCTAACAGCCACTTAAAACAAGATCTCTGAACCAAAATCTAAAGTATTTTTCTACGAGTTGTCCTACTCCCCGTGATATCTAGTGACTTTTTCAGACACCCTATATAAAAAAAACAAAAACAATCTATATAATAAAATGATAACAGCACCTTCCATTATTACGCCTTTATTTTATTTTTTATCTTACACTAACATGCTATGCCAGATTTTTCATGACAGATTGCATTGTTTGTGCTGTCTCCTTGAATGACTAGAAAACATCGAAGCTTCTTGATTAAAGATCTTCTTAGTAGTTATACATTTGATGAGTGAGCGGGTATTATCTTTATCAGGCTGTTGTTCATCTTATCGTGATCATTTCTGATATCACTAACACTTGCCTCGGTGGGCAACTTTCAAATCTAGAAAGAAAAGAAAATAACACAGAGATTATTATTAAGAATTGAAGAAATCTATGCAAAAAAGGAATTATATCTGGGCATAAGGACAATCGTGATGTAAGGACACTACGCAACTAATGGCATCTGTTAGGCGTTTGTGAAAGTGGTATAGAAAGCGTTTCCTTTTAAGCGAAGAAACCAATACGCTCTTTAAACATGTCACAAAATTCACAGATATAGCTTAGCAAAAGTCAGGTTAGGTGATTTGTTTTTATTTATACACAAGAAAAACATTAAAATGTTGAAATCAGAACTGTCAAGATATTTGACAAGGAATTATTCGCTTCGGAATTCTTTACGCTTGCGAGGGTACTGTGACGTCATGATTGTTCCTCTCCGCAGACAGTTGTAAAAAAAGGGACAGCTCTCTTCAATTACACTAACGCAAGAAAACAGAAGCTATTGGTTATTTTAATGCATAACATCCTTTCTTTCTTGTACTTTGTGACGTAGAATATTCGGACAAATATGTCATAAAAGTGAAGATACTCAAAATTTCCACGATAGAAATAAAGCCCCAGGACAAGATTTTTCTGTAAACTTGGTATACTTTATTTTCTAAGGGCTCAGTCTAACAACTTTTGACTTCGGCCCGTTAAGATTCGGCCTTTTTCCATCTAGTTAAAATCCACAAGTATCAATAGCCCTGGCGGGATTCAAACCCGCGACCTTCGAGTCGCTGGAATATTTCCCCTGTAAATGAAGTTTTTAGTACAAAATTCACTCATAAAATCAGTTATTTTCGAATGAAGTGACACTAGCAGTTACACCGTTGCTAGATATTGTTAGATTAGGGTATATTAGATGCGCTTCATCCTGTGGGTGAGTGGTAACGATCGCAGTCTTGTAATCAAAGGGTCCCTGGGTCGATTCCCGATGGAGATGCAAGTGGTTCGGATGTCACGTTAAACTGTAGGTCCCCTCCTTGGGACGTCATCTTATGAAACGCAATGGCAAACTACCGTAAGTGGATTAAGTGTCCTCTCCGCTCCCTGACTTATATTCGTGAAATTTTAAATGGATGCAGTCAGTCCAGTATCGCTTCTAGATAGAGGTCATTGGCTTTTACAACGTACATGTTTAAGCCTATACGGCATATAATAACACACGTCAAAAAAACTAGTTATCTTGCAGATAAAAAAAAATACATTTGAATAGCACGTGCATTAAGTTGGGATTCCCCCTGATAATGTTTTGATAAACTAACAGGGAAAATCCAAAGTCATTATTAGAAAAGAGAATTTATGGTAATTTAATCATTTATAGTGATTTATAGCGTTTTAACAGAACATTCTAATTCTACATGGATCTAAATACGGGAGACTGATCTACTTCTAGCGACTCAAAATTAAAGCCAGCACAAGTCATGAGTACCTGGCAGGTGTAATTAATAATAAAAAAAACTGAACATCACGTTCCGTATAATACCATATTAAAATATTCCAATTTTCTTCCTCTCTTCCTTACCTAGATCTTTCTCCGTTCCTTTGCTTCCACAAACCCAGGCATAGGCCAACCAGTAAGACGCAAGTAAATACCAATTCACCAGGCAAGATTAATCGAAAACCGGCGTCAAATTGACCCAGCTTCATTGTATTGGACCAGTCAATCGGTCTACCATATTTACATCCATGCTATTGTTGTGAATGTCCTCTTCGGATGATATTATAATACAACGTTTATAGAACCAACAGGCTTCTCCACACCTGATGTCATTGATGTATCCAAAGATGTTAGAATTAGAGAATAGGCCAAAATAAAAACAACTGTTTCCCAACGTAACACTGAGTTCGCCATTTTGGTGTGCACAGTCAAACTTAAGTTAAATATCGGTAAGCTAATTTTTTAAATATATACCATCAATTAAGCAACACAAAAGAGTAAAATCTCGGTTTCACAAGTTGAACACTTTCATTTTAAGTCTTTCTCACTGTTTAAAATTCTGGCTGTGCATACCAAGATTGCAACCTGACGTTGGTACAATCAGATTCAGATTTTTTATTTTGGCCTATCCTCTAATTTTAACATCCTTGGACAAGATAATGACGTCATATGTGAGGCAACCTAATAGTTTTATAAATTATAGGTGAAAATACCTTTTTATTATTATTATTATTATTTAAAGAGAGAAGATCACGTTTGATTCCCTCAATTATCCACCTCAATTAAATTCCTTTGGTTTACACCATAAAGTTAGGAAGGAAAAGCTTTCATGACCTCACCTGAAGCTAAATTTACGGTTTAGCGGCAGCCTTATTGTGTTGTCCCATTAGAATCCCTCTATACCGAGTACTGTCGGTCAGCCGGTGACCTTTTCAAAACGCACATTTCTCGTGGAACTACTACAATGTACAACAAAACACATCTGGGACATTTTCAAACATTTTACAATTGTCAGTTCTCTGTGAAACAGCTGTCTTTTCGAACAACGATAGCTATTTTGGAGGTTTCATCTCACATGCGTACTTCTCATTAATAACTTTCTCTCCCGATAATAAGAATGAGAAGGCAATACTCGGTATAGAGGACCTATAAATATGAGGCCAGTCAATGTGGTGGAAGTGCCTCGTCCCTTCCGTCTCTAGGCTTCACTTCCCTTAGCCAGAAAACAGCCTCATCCTATCTCTATTCTATTCCTATAATAATTCCTTTCTTGTTAAAAGAAAAAGAGAACATCACGTTTCAATCCATAGAGTTAGAAAGAAAATAGAAAGAACGTACATGACGTCACATGAAGCCAAATTACGGTTTATCGGCAGCCATCTTGTGTGGCCCCATTAGAGTCCCTCTATACCGAGTACTGTTAGGCTTGCCTTTTTCGATACGAGGAAGAGTGCACCTCAGAGAGGCAATACTCGGAAAAGAGGGGGCCAGTTAATATGACCGAAATGCCTCGTCCCTTCCGTCTCTTGGTTTCATTCCCCCTCTCCAACAAAACAGCCTAAGGTTCCCTCTATTTATATTCCTGACTCTATGTTTCAATCCATCAACCATCCACCTCAACTAAATTCCTTTGGTTTACACAGTATTGTCTTATTGCAGTTTGTTCTTGCTATGTTTTGCATTCTTGTAGGTGTCACTTCTTGTTCTTTTATATTTTGTATCATTTTAATCACAATGTGCCACGCTGGATTTAATATTCAGTAGCATTGTGCTTTACATGATTGAGGTTGATGTAAAATTTATATTTTCCGCTAAGCTATCTTCCTGTTTTCTTATTTCGTATTGCTTCTTCCAAAAGAATTGTAATTTCCCCCACTCCCGTAACAAACTTAGTGAAAAGTTAGAAAGGATATTAGCAGGACTTAAGGATATGTAGAAGTTGCACTACTACATTCGGGAACTGTGCAAAATTAAACATGAATGTGAAAGGAAATTTGTCAGCCAAATGAAAAGGCATATAAAGAAAAGACATACTTAACATATCAGATATATAAGAAGTAATAAATTAAACCCGTGATTGTAACTCATGATAAAACAAGTGAGGCGGAGCAAAGTCAGGGGACTGTGCATATAAGCTACCGCCAAGCTTCAGCGGCGAGTATCAATGTTCCGTTGGAAAACTCGCGGCGAGACCTTTCTAACGACACCTCAATCTAACCCTAAAAGTTCATGAGTTATAAACTACCCTCATTTCCAGGACCTCCTCTGCAATGTGTATGATCTATACGAGGTTGACTCGATTCAGCGATACCTTTCCAATGACACCTCAAGCACCTTCCTAGCCCTAGTAATTCCTGAGTTGAAAATTACCCCCTATCTCTGGCACCGTCACTGCGGTCTGTGTGAATGATACCGGTTTACACTTGTCTTGCTGAAACATTTCCAACGACACCATAAACCACTTTCTTAGCCATAGTAGTTCCTGAGTTGAAAGTTGTCAACAGACGGACAGAGTGGCGCATAGGACTTGCACAGCACTTGCTACTGAAGCCTAAAGGCTGATTTTCATGAACGCTTGCGTTGCTTGTGATTCGGGTGAATAGCCATTTAACCAATTAAAACACGTATAACACGTAATAAAACACGTTCAATTGGCTACTCACCCAGATCGCAAGCAAAGCAAGCAACACAAGCGTTCTTGAAAATCAGTCTTAAAAGGAAAGTTGTAAGATAAACTTGAAAAAATTGTGTTAAGGAGAAAGAAGGAAAAGATGAGATGGATATATAATAATATCACACGAATAAAGTAAACGACAAAGACTATAAAGCAAAATCCAGAGTAGAAAAAAATGACTAAAATCGAAAACAAAAATAAATAAATAAAATGACCAGAATTGATACGTGCAAAATATAGGCCTATATATATATATATATATATATATATATAGATAGAAAGAGAGAGAGGCAGCACATACGTTATAAAGAAAACTGTTCGTTGTTAAAGAAACCCGACCAACGGGCGGGAGATGTTTAAGGAATTCAAACTATTTCTAGTCTAAACCGAAGCAGGTCGTATACACAATGTTAGATCTTTACTCATCACAATATGCTGCTATTGTTCAAATTTATGGATGACGTAAGAGATTTAGTTTGAATTCTAAGGAGAAACGTATATTTAAATCTAGGTTGCTCTTATCTCTGTTAGACTAGCGTGTTTTGAATTTCCCTGCCGAATGAACTACGTATATACAATCCGAACAAAAACACCAGAGGTGCAAAAAGTGGAGCCAAGTTCTTTAGCCCTAAAAAGGTGTGAAATGGGAGACGGATGAGCCAAGTTCCTTGGTGACAGC
>JAGDQP010031317.1:9345-22011 GCA_022664845.1 Lepisma saccharinum
GCATCATATATTTATGATATCATCCATAAATCTCTGCTGTAGGAGCTTCTGAACTGTTTGCTAGAAGTACGGTTTATCAGCTCAGCAGATGGGAGTGTCTCATTTCAAATTATACTTACCATAATGATAATGAAGATATATATATATACGTACCACTGACATAGTTTCAAAATCAGGAATATTGTGGGAGTTACTTCAACCTTTCTCACACCACTCCGCCCCCGCCTCCCTACACGCACATACAAATTTACCAACTCGTTATAATATCCAGTCTAATCGCGTCTTGTATGCAAGTTGTAAATATCAGGCAAGAGAAATAAAGAAAGCACTTAAATTTAACATAATGTATTCATAATCCAGTCTTAATATTTAGTTTTCTGCTGAAAGTGACAGGTTCTTTGCAGTAAATATAGACCCTTCTTCAATTATACCTAAGATAGCATGCCAGCTTGCAACAAGGTTATCAGTTACTTGCTCTGACCTTGTCGAACTTAATAAACAATCATGAAAGAAACTTGTTGGAACAAAACAAGTGGTTTGTTTGTTATAACTAACCTAATTCAAGCTTGTTGGAACAAGCAAATTATAAGAGGAAGCTTGCCAAACTTGAAATTTATTTCAATTTTGTTTCACTGGCACTTCTGCTGTCGTCTTAGTGCTCTGAAGTCCCATCACATGCCAGCACTGTTTCACCGTAGCGTCATCTTTGCCAACTTTCAGTGTTTTACTACAAGCGTCTCAACTCAACTACTGTGATCTAAGTATAAGTATAAATAACGCTTAGAAAGCCAACTAGGACGTGTGATTCCCTGGTCTGGTGACTACAGCATCAGATTGGTGTACCAGTAGTCCTCGGATCGATTCTCATTCAGGGCAATGTTTTAAATATTTTTATTTGAATATGATTTTTTTAAAGAAATTTAGTTATTTTTTTTAAAGAAGTCCATTATGTTTTTCTTCCTTGTCCTGTCAAAGGTATTTCAATCCTGATTCTTGTCAACTAGACTGCTGATCCAACTTGTTGGCTTGACTTGCTAAGCTTTCATTAGTTATTCCACTTGTCAAGGTAAGCTTGATTCATAATATCGAGACAGGTCAAAACAGCTATCGTAGTGCTCTCAAACGGGTCGGGTCGGGTTAGGGCTCCGAGGAAATCTGACCCGAACAGACCCGTGACGAACTAGGTCGACCTGACCCGACGCGTGACCCGAGTAGGGCTGGCATAACCCGACCCGTGACCTGAGTAGGTCTAACTCGAGCCGACTCGTGACTCGAACGGTCTGACCCGATCCATTTGAGAGCACTACTGCTATGTGGGACTGCTATGCTTGACCAATGAAGACTTGAAATGGCCTGTGAAGAAGTAGTTGCAGGTATAAGGTTCTCAATTTTTCATTCGACCCTCGTATTTCGGAAGTAAGCTCACCACCGAATACAAAAATTCAGGATACTTCTGACTAGAACTTATCTAATAGCACCTGATACTTCCGCGAGACGGAATAACAGTTGCAGCTGCGTCGGACTGTTCTTTCAGAAATTAGTTGTAAGGAGGGGAGGGGGGGGTGCATTGACTTTCTGCAGCAATTTTCTCACTTGGTTGCGAAGCTGTTTTGCCAATACAACGTGTGTGACTTAGCGGCGGTCCCTGTCCATCAATACTTTGTTTCGACAGCAATTCTGACGAACATTACCAGTTGACTAACTTGTAAGATGTCTGCAACTCTTGATAGACATATCCCAGCAGTCGATCATCCTGACTGAGCTTTATCCTGGATTTTTCCTATCAGTCACACCAGGAAAATGCCGGGATGGTACCTTCAATTTAGGTCCTTGCCAACATCTTCCCGCATCCTTTCTTCTCTCCTATCCTGGCATCAGCCTTAGATGCCTAAAGGCCACAAATAATTTCGATTTCAATTTGCTGGTAGACACGTATAACATTTTAATACGCCAGCAAAATTCCGCGACTTCCCTTTGCTATATTTTTGCCACAGTCAAACTCAATTACCATATTTGTCATCAATGTTCTGTGCATAAAGTCCTACCCTAGTGTTGCCACTTCAGAACCCTATATCCTAACCTACTGTGGACGGAGCCTAAGATGCCTACAAGGCCATAAATAAATACAAGAAAAACCTTAGATGAGACAAGTGAAGTGCCAATGCGTGAGGTTTGCCAAGCTGGAAGAGGGGAAATGAGGGGATACAGCTTTTAGAAGCTCACTGGAAGGTTGTACACCGGTCAATGGTAAGACAGTTTCTCTCACAGAGTTCCCTGTTTATACCAAGCTGCTTTCGAGTTGATATCATCAGCTATGTCCCAATGTCTTACAGTGCTGCCACTATAAAAAGTGTAAATTTGTTTGTTTTTACTTCATTTTAGAGCGCGAGCTTAAAATTTGAACTTTTTTTCAAAATGCGTGAGTTTGCAGGTTCTTTGCGTGAGATGATGCGTGTGACTCACGCATTCCGCGTGAGAGTTTACATGTCTGTAAAATCTAGTTGTGAAATTATATCCACAGAAATTGTTTACTGAAGAATGAATGCAGTTGAAGGAAAGCGAGGAAGTGGAGGTAGAGAGATCCAACTCGTAAAAAGAGGCAAAAATCCCTTGCACATTGTAAAGCGTATCCGGCACATATAAATAATGAACACTTAACATTAAGTTTTCTTTTATCAAATTCAATTTTCTTTTTAATTATCAATCGTAAAACGAGACGTCATATGAAAACTAAATTTCTCCTTTATTAACATATTTCTCTTTGCATCCTTCCTCAATTCAAGGTTTTTAACATTTTTATTTCCTTTCCAGAAAGATGGTCCTACCTACACAGGCTGCAGTGTTGCCAACAGCTAACAAATGAAATAACTAAACATTAGAAAAACAAAAGTTGCTAAATTTCCAATACTGACAAAGTAAAAAAAAATAATTCGTCCTTCTGAAACTAAATTAAAAATATCTACATTGCTTGCTATATTAACACAATATATATATATTTATAACCTGTTGCAGATACAAAAATTGCTAGATTTTACTACAAATATAACTAGATTGGAAATACTGACAGTGACTAGAAAACTAATACTTGAGTCAAATGGTTGCTGGGCAAGTGTAAATATGTCTTGAAGGTTAGCTGCGAGGATGTTGTAGGTACAGATAACTTGTATTCGTTTTTCCTTTTCTGGTTTAGAACACCAACGAAAAAAAAAAATCCGTGCAAATCAACACTGACAGGAGTGTGTATGGTGGGGGGCAAAGGGGAGTAAAGACAGAACAAATGAAATGAGAACATATTCCTAAAAAAAGATATCCGTTGCGAACTGAGAGAAAGTTTATTTGCTTCCGAATGTTATTCAACAACAAATAAGGTGTTTTTTTTTTCTAGTTTATCAGTGTTGCTAACTAACATAATTTTATTGCAAATCGCGAACTGACCCGTAGACTAGCTGCTGACATGTAATTGTTAATTGCGTAACAGTTCATTCACAGCTTGATCCGTTAATGTTTAAACCGCTTATTCAGTTGTGTACCTTTGAGTGCTTTAGTATCCAACTCGGACCGAACCGTTGCACAATTAATTAATTGCATGTCTGTGTCTCCAAATTCCTCTCCAACATTATTTTTTATTTAATTTATGTTAATGGGTTTTACAGGAATGTATGACCTGAAGGTCCATCGCAAAACGTAGTTATGCCCCTCGGAGAGCATTATTCTGGGCAAAGCGGAAGCTAGTGGCCAGGCACACTGTTCACCCAGTAGGACTAAAAAATTCCTTCAAAAAATCTTCGTCAGAACGAATGACGTCATCATCTCATTTCTAATTCAAAATCAGGTACTGCACTTGGGCCACTAAACAAAACGAGAGAGGTAATAACATCTAGGCTGGAATATCGTTTGCAACCGGAACTGTTCTGGTCAAATGGGTTCATATGATAAGCCTATCATATGAGTTACGAAGCCAATAGTAACAAAAAATGTAGAAAAAGTAACATATGCAGTGCAGGACATAACGAGTTTGAGATGCATCACAAAGAGTAGGCAAGAATAACAAACCAAAGCTCTGCAGGATTCGAAAACCGCTCCTGAATATTGATAGACATCTTTATGCATCCCAAGAACACACACCTACCGAACACACACTTTGGTTGCTAGAAGATCGTCTTCATTCAGCGCGAAAAAAACATAATAAAGTTGCAATCCAACAACAATACACACACATGTTCAACGTGGCATGTACGCGGAAATACGCAGAAACATTCTATTTAGATTTTATTCTCAAATTCATGGCATTGTTGTAACATGTACACAATTCATATGCAATACAGTTGGTCCAAGAAAATGCTGTAAACATGTTGTCCACAAAGTTCGTGGAATACAAAGTATAAAGAACTCCATGAATTATTGGTTACCGTGAGGAGTTGTTATTCGATATTCTACCATAAAACTTTGGTAACCTTTATTTTGTATGAGCCATTTAGTAATTATTGAAACAGATCGTCTCGAACTGGGCGGGTGTAATGAATGCTCTTTCAAAATCGACAAACAGCAATGCCCCTGGAGAGATTCGAACCCACAACTTCGTGGACGAAGGTCCAGCGCCCTAGTCCGCACAGCCATCCTTATCAGCTTTAAGTTTCTGCCATGTAGTTCAGAGCATGCAGTTATTATGTAGTATATCTCTTGAAATCACCAATTCTACACTCGAGCCAACGAGAGCTGATCGCTACTAAGAGTTGTTGCTAAGAAGCCCTCTCCCATATTGCCAAGTTTCTTCATAGGTTTAACATGATGAGGTTGTTCAATATTTCTGGCAGGAAATATTGAAGAGACGTTTCCAAGTAGTACAGAGATAATTAACTACTTACTTCCTGTAGACGCCTGTGACAACAGGTTCTGAACTTTATTTACGCACAGCAGGCACAAACAAAAACACGTGGCAACAACGCTGATCTTTCTCTCTCGCACAACCAACAGTCAGCGATCAACTGTCACCGGCCGTACTTTAGTAGCAGGTAATTGGTACACAAAGATTCTAACATAGATCTACAAGAATTTAAGAGCCACCTTCCTAAATCTTAATAGTTAATTTCTGGTCCACCTACACTCGAACTGGTGATACGTGTAGGTGTGTTACGAGAGAAGAAGAAGAAGCTGTGTTCAGTTATATACCATTTTGTAGTTAGAGGTTTTCAGATGTGAGATGTTGTGGCTTGAGCAAAAGTTGCCTAAATACCTTAACCAAAATTCAATTCAATTCAATGTGAGATTGTGCAGCGACTTGAAATGGAGTAAGTAACCTGGACTACGCATTTACCACAGCGATACATCGACAGAGTGCTACAATTTCTTCGCACTGTTGTTGCATGGACACAGGAATTTCGCCAGGATTTTTAACTTGGGGGGGGGGGATCAAACCAAAATTGGGAGGTTGTAAGTACAGTTTCGTGAAGTTTCTATAGATTTTTAATCGTAAACATTTTAAAGTTGGGGGTTTGCTCGAGAATTTGGAGGCGTGACACCCTTCATTTAGGGAGTCTTCCAGAATCCCTACCTGGTCAGCGTGGGAGCAGTAGACCAACTCCTCCCTTTACTGGAGGCCTCATCCAGTAGTGGATTGAACATGGTTGTAAATTAGTATTATTATAATTTATTAACCTGACTTTACCTAACCTATGTCACTGAATTTGAGTTACGAAGCAAAGGTAGAAAATTTTTCGAGAGCAGAAAAGAGAAAAAAACAAAGCTCGTCTTAAATAAGAACATATAAAATAGTTAACCTTGGCGGGAACCGAAACCTGAGACCTCTGACACACCAGTGCAATACTGTATTCACTCTCACTATAGCTTCCGGAGCCACTTGCAGACCATCGATTTGAGAGTGTTTTATATTTACTTAACAAAACGGGTAACAAAATGGCTGTCACAAAGTAGCGGGAACATACTGTGCTTTGAACCGGGGAGACAGTTTAATAAATATGAACTAGAATACGAAAATTTTATATTGTAAAACGTGCTGTTACTTATTTAATTTCACCATTCCAATGAACACCAAGTTTAAGACGAAAACTATCAATGGATTCACGAATAGCAGATTCTTACAACACAGTCACTATAAAAAGGACATTTCAAGTTACTTTAAGGAATGGAGAGAGGACAAGATGACAAGATTGAAAAAAAGGACACGTCCACCAGAACAAGGACACGTCTGGAAACCTTGCATTATGGAAATACCCTCAAAAACAGAGTTGAACCCACCAAAGAAATTTCCTGTTTACGTCCCCTTACATTTGAACACAGGATCGACGAGAAATGAGAAAGACGGAAAAAGCGTGTAGGATATAAATGTCTGTGTCACCTTCATTACGAAAGGTCACAATAGGTTAGATATGGAATTGTTAGTATACGTCATAACGAAATGTATTGTTAATTGACCACAAGCGCAAATACAGTATAAAGAGAGAGATTTGAGTCATTCTACAGTACTAGGTTGGATTAGAGATAGGGATTCCGCCAAGATTTTCAGTTCGGGGTTGTAAAGTCAATATTGGGAGGGGGGGGGGTAAGTGGAGTTTTGCACGAATGATATAGATTACTGACAGTAAAGAATTTAAAGTTGGGGATCTGTTCTCGAGAACTGGGGGATGATACCCCCACAGGGCGGTCTGGGAGAATCACTGATCAGCTGAAATAGAATTCTATACCCTTACGACAAATTTACCGGTGTTACGTTCTAAACTTCCTACGAATTTAATACAAATAACAAACGTAAAGATTCACGTCAGTACACTCAGTTATCATTTACGTTTACCTTAAATGTTGCAGTACAAACAGTAAAGAGAACACACATAAATGAGAGCACGTGTCACTTTAAAATCTCTTTATCATGCTTTTCACGTTCTTTAGAAAACACGATCTAAATAACCGTAATAGAAAGACACAAAAAATGTATTTAAGTGCATTCCTGCCAACAGTCGTAGCTTTCCTTTAACATCCATCCTGTTTGAGTCATAAAGAAAACGCAAGTAGTCTTAACCTTAATTTCTATAGACAACATTAACTATCAAATAAAAAGCTCTAGTAATAAAAATGTTACCAGCCTATTACTCTGTTCGCCTAACAAATTACCAGTTATTTCGATCGTTTCTACCAGCAGTTCCAGGATGATGTGATAACTATTTTAGGCGAAATGGAACTGTACAATTCACCTGCTTTTATTATGATCAAAGATTCAGCAAAACAATTAATTCCCTTTCAATGCAAATTTACACTGTAAAAGTTACACATTCCTTCTGCACAGGAATTTCCTGAGATAATCTTATGTTAAAGAAGTATAAAAAACATGACTTGAATGTGTTGCTGGGATGTTTAGTTAGGTAAACTCTTGTACCGAAGCACGTTTGGACATGTTCCAACTTGCAATTGCATGAACCACAAACCAAAATAAGTAGTTTATTCCCGAACAGCACAGAACCTGGACAAGTAGATAAGTTTTGTGTGAAGACTGGTAAAAATAAGTGCTGCGTTATCCCTATTAACAGTGTTGGCATACGGTGAATAATAAATACACAATGTAGAAATTCGTAAAGTTATTCTGAATGGCATAGGCGGTTCAAGTAAGGAGAAGACGAAATGCAAGATGATCCAAGAAGTGGGCAGTAAAATCGTAAAGAGCATTCGAAAATATGAACAGGGAACGACCCTTGGTGCGCTCAGATTGAAGATTGCGTGTGAGTTGAGACTAAGCAGAAGAAATGAATGTGAATACGGAGAAACAGTGCGGTTGATTGTAACGCAAGGATTTTGGGACTGAAGACAAAATGGCACCTCGCATCTTGACAGATGATCGGTGTCGTGTTAAGAATTCCCGAGTTCCTAGCTAAGAAATGCATTACAAAAATTGGCTATCCACCTTATTCACCTGGCTTAGGTTCCTGTGATTTTGGCTTCTTTCCAAAATTAAAAAGGTGCCCTGAAGGGCCAAAGATTTGCTGGCATTCCTGACATGCAGAATTAGCGTGACAACGTTACTAAACAATGGCGCCACCGTTTTAGGACAGGTTTTTATTTTTGTGTGTGTGTGAAAATGAATTTTGAACACCTTGTCTTTAGCAACTATACTTAAATAACTTTTGTACATAGCTCTGTGCAGGAATCTTACATGTTACATTTTTTTAACATTTTGAGTTACACTCATCAATGACCCTGAAAATTGAGTCCACCTTTTTCTTTCCCGGAAATAAAATTTGGTGGTTGTTTAAAGGAAGTTTCTCCTCTCCATAAATTCCAGGTCCCTCAGTTCTGCAGCGAAATTCTTCGAAATATTGGTACAAAGGTGATGGATTTAGGTGCTATGTCCCTCGTATCGAATACCGAGCCGCCGTAGCTCAGTGGTAGAGCGTTGGCGTAGCATTCGGGAGGTCGTGGGTTCTATCCCAGCGACCGAGCATCCTGACTGAGGTTTTTCCTGTCACACCACGCAAATCTCGTGATGGCACCTTCAACATAGGCACTGGCCGACACCTTCCCGAATCCTTTACCCTCCCCTATCCCGGCCTGAGCCTTAGATGCCTAAAGGCCATAAATTAAAATTCGAATTCCTCGTAGCGAAGTTGGTTAAAGCTAGAATAGGCTACCATCAAGGTCCAAGACAGCTAAGATTCTATCTATCTATGGCCTATCTAACGGAGGTCAAACCTAAAAAAGTATAGAGTTTTATGTAATCTGTGACGTATTTACTTGAATTAATTTCGTATTTTTTTTAGTTTTGATTGTAAATGTCTATGCACTGTCTATTCGCCTTATTATTCCATTGTTTTGAACTACCATTATTAGATCATTATTAATTTACAATTACCCTAAAGCCTAGTTTATCCGCAACGAGGTATTACTTTAGCCCGCGTCGGGCTCGGGCGTGATTTTCCCGAAGGAAATGTCACAGGTTAATGAATTGGAATCAAGGTAATTTACGTCATTGTGACATGTTTATTTCTACATCACCATTGACATTGTGCTCCAAAAACACGAACAGTATGTCGAGCGAGCGACAGCGAATGAAGACGGGTTAGAAAAAGCCAGGTTAGATATGCGCAATGCATATCACCTTCCACAGACACCACCTGTGACTGCTCCATTTATGGTTCCAAGTGGAAGACCCGACGTTTACTAAAGAGACGCCCGGAACGATGTTCGAATATTGAATAATTAATTTTTCGTCAGTTTCAAAGTACATCATATACAAGTGATCGCGTTTAATTCACTCTCCCCAGTTACTGTATTTTTGTATTTGCTGTCGCTTATCACATGAAAAAAAATCGTAACTGCGGTTCATTCGGAACAGATCCGGTCCCATCAAGTCCGGATAAACGAGGTTTTAGTGTACACATCTAAATTTGAGGTAACAGCAATATTATATATTAATTATACATATTTTGCTGATACGAAGGGTAGGGTACAGTTTATGGCAACGGGTTTTAAAAGTGTACGCAAGCTGAAAAAGATTGGGAACTACGGATCTTTATCTCCTGGAGAATCTAAGTGCTAATTTAGAAATAATATCCAGCAGCTGTATCAAGGAGGAAAATGTGTATGGACTTTCCCGTAGATGTGATCATTGACGTCATAAGATGGCGTCAAAATCCTCCCACACGGGGAAGTATGGAAGGTCAAGGAAAGACAACAAACAGGCATAATCATTTTCAAATAAACACCACTTTCAAAATATGCGTCAAGAAATAGTTTTGCAAAGTTCACACACTCCGTTTGTTAACAGATGGCAACAAGCGTCACCAGGAAAAAAGAAAGTGCCTCACGTAGGTCTACATTACAATAGATTATTGAACCAGTTGCAAATAAAGGTTGATTACATTTAAAACAGAACACGATATTAACTTTTTTTTTTGTTTTGCTACTAGAAAAGCAACATTTACAACAAACATTTCTGTAGATGCTTTCTTTTATACTCTGTAGTTATAAGATAATCGCACAATCATACAATCACCGATACATGACTCGTTTTACAATTAGTAACTTCTAGAATCCATCCACATAGTGCATGGTACTTGCAGATGATGCCTATATTAGATATCGTAGTTACAAATTAATTTAATCCTTTACTCAACAGATCTTGCCCTGAGACATACGACGGATGTACTTTAGATACTCCCTCGGACCGTTCAATTGGCTAACAATATGTGGGGTTAGGTTAGGTCAGAGTAGATCTAAATTAAGCTAACCGTGAATTAGTTATTTTATGCGCGTTACTAGAAGTAAGTACATTTCAATTTGAAGTACGGTCTTTGATGTGCTGCTAATTGTCATTATTCTACCTGTTCTTACCTCTTTATTTTATTTTACCCTAATTAGGTTACGGTTAGCTCAGATTAGGCCAGGACAGTATGGAAGCCAACGAAGTATCCAAATCTCATCTCATGCGACAGACTTTTACAACAGCCTGGTATAAATTCATGCCTTAACCAGTTTGTGAGCTTCTAAGGACGGGCCTACAGTTTTTGTTAATGTAAACTTCCAACTACTCCTTTCAATGGATCCCCCTACCGAATTTGAACTCGGGATCGCATGACCTGAAACTGTGCGTGCTAACCATTCAATCAACTTGGGTCCATAATTGGTGTTTTTGGTCAAAGGCATGTCTATATCCTGCAGATCCCTGGACAGAGGAAACCCATGATGGTATGTCATTGCATTCCATGGAATACAAAGGGCGTCCGCAGAACTTTTGGGACCCGGAGTTTAAAGGGAGATTCGAAACAACTATGTTTAATATATCTCCACCGAGAACCGATCCCGGGATTCCTGTTAATACGAGTACATGACGACTAATTCTGTTTTGGGTCTTGTTACCGAAATCACTACTACAGTCCCTGGACAACGAATTAGGCTTTTTTTTTTTTTTTTTTTTTTTTAGCTTTAATATGATTTTTTAACTTTTATATATGCGAAAATTCATTTAGAGAACCTTTATTATTGTAAATGCATTGAAATGAACATCTATATATTTTGTATGTGATATCCGTTCATACATTCACCACCGAAGATGCCTCTGCACAAAGAAGAGCTTCAATGTTGCTATGCACACATGTGCTGTAGTTCAGTCTGAGCCAAAGTTGCCTAAAGGCCTTAAATTCAATTCAATGTGCTGTAGTTGATGGTTTCAAGGGCCTTTACCTTGTGATAGGTTATTAATAACTTTGTTGTTATTAATTAAATAGTGTTGGAATAATATTTTGAGTGACTCAAAGAACTCTCAGTGCAAAAACATTAGTCAACAATATGCGTAAGTTCAGAGACCTGAGTCCAAGCACAAAGAGGGAAACAGAGATTATGTTGCAAGATTCAGGTTTCAAACAATAAAAAAATAGCTAGAAACTTGTGTAAAAAGTTAAATGTTTTTCCCCGAAGTGTCGGAAGGATAAGGAAGACACTACAACTTGATGAACGTATCTCCCCAAACAACAGTGAAAACCTAGCGGTTTTACTGCGAGCAAACCCATGCTTTAAGATCCGTTTTATGCACGACGTTTCTTTGGCGCGTACAAGGCAGCAGCACAAACAGAACGCGAGACGTTTGTTTATACAAATTTCAGTCGAAGAAGTCCAAGTGTTGCCAGGCGATTCAGAATCCATTTGCTCAGAGGTATCCGTATAGCATGCAAAAAAACGCACTGGCAACGCTACCTACCAGCTGTATTCTTTTTATTTTTCCCTCAGCTACTCCCACGATATGCGGTATGTGCAAAAAAAAAAAGTTTCTGCCTGCCTCCTTGAACGCGCGAAAGAAACGTCATGTCTAAATTTCTGTTAGACGGCGCTGTTTGCTCGCGATAAAACCTCCGCGTTTTTTCCCGCTCGTTTGAAACGAGCCTAAGCTATTCAGTTTATAAGCTAACCTTTAGTTTCAAAACATATCAGTAGGCAACTACAACGGAAATGAGAGAAAGAAATTAACAAAATTGTAAGCATGAAAAAAAGAAAAAGAAAAAAAGGTGTCTTGGGAAAGTTGCGAAAAGGAAGGGGGTGGAGTCTTCCCCGTTAGTTCAGTTGTTGATGTCCATTTAACTTGACCTTCACAGATGAGATTTTCTGTTGCTGCAACTTCGCTACGCTTTTTTTCCTCTCTCTCTCTTGACAAGCGTTTTCTGTGGGCAGCCGCCTGGAAACTTGGCTGCATGCACATCAACTATTTAGCCATACTTGTACGGTGGTAATGTGAGGGTCAATGCCCCCCTCTGGTTTCATTTTATCCTTCTGTTAAAAAAAAAAAGGAAGAAAATTCTCAGTCCAGGCATAAAAAAAAAAGTCATTATAAGGTGGGTGTGCTGTGAATCGATGGTGAATGAAGATTTTAAATATGCAGATACTTTTTTTTTTATTTTCCTTGCAATAAAAAGTCTATTCTTTCAAGTCATACGAAATTATTCAATACATACAGAAAACAGATCTTTTATGTTTAATAAAACTGTCAGTAATTGTGGTAGTCAACACTGTATGAAAAAGAGCATCTTGCACATTATAAGAGAAAAAATCTTTCGCGTAGACCTATGTGAAACTTTACACAATTTCTTCTAAATTTTTTTTACCAGCGATTACCACAACATAATCATAAAAGTGCTTATAAAATAACGATAAAAGATCTTCCTACTTGTTCTG
>JAGDQP010031318.1:2047-15189 GCA_022664845.1 Lepisma saccharinum
TAGTTACTTTTTATTCTCTTTTATGACCCTTATTTTTAATTGTAAAAGTAGTAGTATTCTTTTTAAAAGAGTATGAGCTGTTTTTTATTTTGCGATATGGTTCCTAACTACCAAAATTTTTATCAGATCATGACCAAACTTTGGGATTAGATAGATTACAACAACAGGTTTATAAGGGGAGATTTTTCGATTTATTTTTGCGATATATTGAGCCGTTTCCGAGATATGGGGGCTAATGTGGTCTAATTGCCAAAATTTTATTGGAACATCACCAAACTTCAGAATTAGGTAGATTATGATGAGAAACGACAAGGGGTTTACAAGGGGGATTTTTCGATTTATTTTTGGGATATTTTGATCCGTTTCCGGCACCTAATGGTTCCTAACTGCCAAAATTTTTATTGGAATTACGCCAAAAAGATAACTCTTTATACTGCACCTAACACTACTTAGGCGTGATGCGTTTACCTTAACCGAGATTAGACATCCCTGTGCAGAGGTTATGAATTACATCATTAATCTCGCACGTGCACATGTCATAGCCCTTTGTTTCATTAGTAAGCAATGATTCACTATATTACACCATGAAAATGTTGATATCTCACATTATAACCAGAGCAGTTTTTTTTATTAAAAAGCACACTTAGTTTAGATTATGGTCATATTAGAAATAATTGTTTGATACTTTTATTAAAATTGTTCTAATACTCTTTCATTCTTCACATCATAAATATATGAGGTTTGAGCTATAAGTATCACAGTACAAAAAGTATTTGCAGGAACTGCATCTTCAAAATCCACTATAATTTTTATATTTGTTCTTTCATTACTACTTGCTTTCGTTTACTAGTGTTAATAACATACATGGGGCGATTCTCGATAAACTCTGTTGGTGAATAGTATTAGTATTTTTTTAGTCACACGTTTAAAAGCGGTATAACTATGATACATTTTAAGATAATCAGCCATAGTAATATCTAGATTTAAGTTCTCACGAGGGAATATTTCATTACGACCATTCTTTAAATAAACATTTTTAACTTTGCATTGATAAAACTTACTAGCATCTTGTTCTTGTGCATCATCATAACGACTAGTTTGAAAGAGAACAATTACAAAATCTGGCATATCAAACTGCAATGAATTAAACTGTGTTGTTACATCAAACTCGAAATAAGAATCAGATACATGTCGTTGAATAATTTGATATGTATGAAACTAAAATGGTATTTGAGGCTTTCGAAGTATATCAGCTTTTAATTTCATCCCATAACTTTTTGTATTCGAGAATTGGCATTCTCAGTTCGTTCTAGGTGATCACAAGCTTACCCGCATGAGCTAGTGCACTATCATCTAAAGTACCATCCGCTTTCTTTGTTTTCCACCTATAAAATGAAACATTATTATTTGCATTTCTTTTAAATGTTATTCGCAAACCACTTACCACATAATTTCTTTATAGGCACTAAAGAAATCGAACAATAACCGCAAAGGGAATAGCACTGTATTTTTTTTCGTGGTAGCTTTTCATCTCTTATTAATCCACCTGACTTAAAATACTCAAGTTCAGGCTTTGAGTATCGACATGTGGCAATAGCTGTTGATGTGATACCTGGATAATCGATTCTATCAATAACAGTGCCATGTTTTCTTATTTCTACCTGAGAAAATAAATATTGAACAAAATTGTCTATTAACTTTATATTTGAACCCGCTGTAAAAGTTCCTCCAGCATCTCTGCCAATAACTTCAAACTTTATATACAGATCAGAATAATGAGGGTGAACAAAACCATCACCAACGTCTACATCGAGTTCAATATCCTTATTTGGTTCATTTAAATTGTTGAATGTACGACGATTCAGTGGAAACGATTGATACTCATAGCTCTCAATAAACTCCATCATTAAATCAAATTAAACTATATTATATCCTTTTTAAAAGAATCATCTTTGATCATAAGTATCGCGCTTGTTATTGCACCACCAAAACTAACTACTTCATGCCATTCATTAGTAACGCTTATCTCTATAGAGCGTATATGACTCTGTTGAATAGGAAAGAATAATGAATATTGTGGTTCATAAGCAATTGGTTTTAAAAACTCTGTTAATGGTTTAAATCTAGCCGTAATGTTTGTCTCTTTATGCTTAAATTCCCTGTCTCCTATAATCATACCTTTTGCTAGGTTATAGTGTATATCAAATGTTTCAATACTTAAGAACTTGGGAAGAAACTGTCCCACATGAGTCTCTTCTGGTTTAAGATCGATATTATTTTTGAAACCTAACAACTTACCAATAGTTCCAACATTAAAGCTTCGTGCAAATGGTGTAACTTCCATGCGATGTGTTACATGATTTTCATTTAAAAGCACTTCTTTGGGTAGTGTTGTTTCTAATGTTGATGCATTATATTGACCCTGTTCTATATTGTCTCTCTCCTTTATAGAAGTAGGTATTGTTATTTTCAGTTACATTTGATACTAAATACATGGTATAGAAAACAATCAGTGCCACCTTTAAATTATAGTTTTGATTATCAATCTCATTATGAAGATTTAATCGAAGCTTTGGTGTAGTCCCCGACAGATGGAATACAATCATTTTAAATAATAGACTACTTAATACTCTCAAACATTATTCATTAAATAATCATCTTTTAATAGCTTGGCGAAAATTATCACCATCAAAAATCACATGAAAATATTGAATTCGATCACTATTATATTCAATTATTGTATTACAAGGATTTAAATATTCAAAGATAGAGGTACTCCACTAAATTAATCGAATACGTATGCTTTATTATTATTATAACAATAACATATCCAATGCGTTCCAGTATTAATTGATTTATCTCAATTAATAACAGCACATTCTTTTCTGAACGGTAGAGTAGATGGAAGATTATCCGACATGTATACACCTCTAAAGTGTTTTATATTCAATTCTTTAGCTATATGTTCGATATAATTGGTGAGCCCTTTTTTTCTATTAGATTCTTTTTTCTTCGTTTTCTAAGTCCTAGAATTGATTCCATAACTTCATTATGACGCTTTTGTTCTAACTCTTGTTTATTTTTCTTTGAATCGATTACCGCCTTAGCTATAGCTGCCGAACCACACGCAAGACTGCCAACAGCTCCCAATGTCACAACTATCGCAGGGATTGTAAATATGAAACCACCTGTTTTCGATTGATTACGTGGTTTCTTTAACTCAGCTAGACTTAACGTTAGAGCCATATTGTGCCCCTTTTTAAAGTATTTTAATTTTTTCGCAAATTGTGCTTTATTTAAAATATTGTTAAAATTTAATGACTTCAATTCCTGTGCTGTAATTTGAAATTTTACACCTTATGTTTTCATTATATAAAAAGACTATTATATTCACGAATTGAATTTATTTGACAACTACAGCTCAGGCTGCTACGCTGCGTTTCGCCTAAGATAAAATGCAGCAATCTATAAACCCCATCCCATTTTTCGTTTTGTATTCATCGTCATTGCTACTCCCAATTAAGCTAATTTCTCGCCTAAACCAGCATCTTTGCTAACAACTCTATCAAAAGCTTTAAACTCTAAGTCTTTATCTGTTCTATGCCTCTCTGATAAATCTTTAAATTTCTTATAAGCAGTATCATGTTCTCGGCATGCTTGATCTAATCTATTTATACCTCGATCACCTCTCGCTAATCTTTCATCTAAACCTGTACCAGGACCACAAAATTCATAACCTGGAAGAGAAGTTCAAACAGTAATTTTTTAATAATTTCGTTCACTAAAATTTTGGTGGAAGAATATGAATTATCTTTATTGGGTTTGAAACAATAAAATTGGATAAACGAGACGAAATCATATCCTTTATACCCACTTTCTCATTATAGAAGTTTTTGTTGCCTGCTGCTTCTTCACCTGCTATAATCTATCTACTAACTTTCTAACATCATCCATCCAAATAAACTGTTGCGGCATATTTGTGTAGCGCTTAATTCCCTTTCCTTGCTTCCTTTCTTTTAAACCTTTACCTTTAGTTTTAAGTTCAAGCCAAATAGGTTTAATGTCTTGTACTTATCACTGGAGCTTGATTTCACTCTATTTTGTGATGAATCATGATTCTGATATAAAGCATTTGTCATCTTCAAACTTTTCTTATAAGTTTCATAATCTTCATTAGTGAAACCTACCGGTTGCTTACGAGTTAATAACTCCCATAAACCTTCTGTTCCTATAAATTTTTAATAGATCGGAGCTGATGGATCATGTGTAATCTTACTCTCACTATACATAATTAAATCATCATTATCAAAGAAACAATAGAACTTCCAAACTTCCACTGCACTACTCCATCGACATCAATTGAGTATAACCCAAACACTTCATCTTTATCTGATCTATTAGTACTTAAATATCAACTTGCTGATGGACCTAACCGAATTTCTTTCTCATCATCATCATCATCTTTCGTTTCTTTAGTCTCTGGCAATGCCTTAGGGGATGCAAATAACCGTTCCTGAAATGAGGTTTCTCATTGTGTTGGTGGATAGTTATTAATATTCTGTTGTGCTACAGGTATAAGTTCTGTAATTAGATTTCTCTTGTCATCGGTTACTCCTTTAATTTCTTTTCCTAAGCTTTCAATCGCCTCAATCAATGTTTTCTCTTGACGTTTTTGCTTTTCATAATAGCTACGGTGACTTTCTTTCAATTCTTTAAAACGTTTCGCCAAGACAGACATTTTGTAATTTAATATTATTCGATTTTCGTTTTGACATTATATAAAAAGACTAAATTATATCCGCTTTGAAAAAAGTAACGTACGTACATCCATTAATTATAAAACGTTAAAACGTAAATGACGTAAACGATCACTTGATTATAAAAAATGATCGATTTTGCTTCGATACTTTCCATTATTCGACTTTCTCGTCATATCAATTGTTATAAAACCATAAGGTTCCTTCCATGCAATAGAACAAATATCCTTAAATTTATTAAATGACATGTCACCAACAACAAACTCATTATAAATATGCTTTAACTTCGTGTTATCTTGACGAAATATACATAAGAAATTTGCATTTTTTGGAACTTTACTATGTTCGTGCTAAGTAAAAACAATCCATTCCTTTATGTCTACCCTTTGTGAAGTAGTTCCGCACCCCATTCTGATCCTCTAATATATAGTCATCAAATATAATAATAGTCCGTTTCTTGCAGTCATCTAACTTTATAACAAAAGGTTTAAATATAGCCAACTGATAGTGGAACCTTTATTATATATCATTATAAATGTGCTGCAGTTGTTGATACTTGGGTTGTTCTAAGGTTTTAAAGAATATGTATAAGTGTCTACCATTCCAGTAAAGCCAATTTGGAGCTAGAATGAAATTATCAATAAGTAATGTTGTTTTTCCGCAACCTGATGCGCCTATTATTAAGCAACGAATGTTATTAGGAAGAAGTTTACCATTGAACTTATTATAATCATTAGGTAGCAAAAGTCGTTTCTTAACACTCCACATTTTAAACTATTTATATTAAAGCTTTGAGATCGATCCAAGAATTATGGTTTGAAGATAAACCTAACCATTTAACATATGCTTTGTTTTTAGTTCTACGTATAACCTTTTCAATTAAGTATACATGAGGGTGTTTGTTCTTCATTAGTTCTTGCTCATAAAAACGACCTTTAATAATCTCATTGCGCTCATCTTTTAAGTGATATGTAGGTGGATCAGTCTTAAAAACTGTAGCTATTTGAAAAATTTATGTGCTCCAATTGCGTGTGAAGCCTCTTTCAAACTTATTTTTAAACTTGCTAATTCGAACATAATCTCCTATACTATATTTCGCCTTCGAAAATGATGTATCCCTTTGCTATAGACTTGATATTAATTTTTGCTTATTTTCTTTCTGCACGGCGTCAGTAGGTTTCATTTTTACCGTGCTATGTTTTATTATTATTCGTGTTCATGAGTGCTTGTAATATATTGAGACATTTATAATTACCTTGCAGTGTGAATTGCTTCCACATAAAATTACGTAATGTTTTATTAAAACGTTCAACAATACTAGCTTTTTATCACTGTATGAAGAGTAATGAGTAATACCTTTTTGCTTCATTAACTTAATAAACTCTTTATAACTCGCTACCGCGATCTGTTTCTAAATACTTTGGTGCTTGTTGAGTCACTTTGAGTATTGAATTCAACGCTTGTGTAACTTCATTCCCTGTTTTATTTTAAACTGGTACAGCCCATGCATATTACTAAAAGTGTCAATAATGGTTAGAAGATAAGAATATCCTCTATTTAATTTAGCTAAGTCTTTCAAGTTTCCAGAGTTCATTTTAACCAAATCTGCTTGCCATAAATCATGTATACCCTTGGTTACAACAGGTATTCGTTTATAATTCTGTCTCGCGGGCTTGTGTAGTTCTTCAATAATGACTAATATACTATTCATTTCTATTGAGAATTAATTTAAAAAATAAAGTTCTATTGAGAACTAATTTAGGATCGATAAATCAATTGAGCGATAAAGATCAAATCAATACTTATTGGGTATTCGCCAGGTCAAAATTTATCTGATTGAACTACAAGCACATCACCTACAACATCAAACTCATGAAGTAGAATTTCATCTTCAGATGGTGCATCTGGAACTCTGCTACCCTCGTGTATTCTTAATGATAGATTGCCATACTTTTGTCCACCGCTCGCTGAATATATATCAATAATAGGAAAACTCTTTATTCTTCGTAATCCAATGAAAACCAATAATTTTTAGCTTACCCAAAAAAGGCATTTCGAAATAGCGTGTATTCATATCAAAGAGATATACTTTACCCCTAACATTGCCACGCCTGAAGTCACGTTTCTTATTAGGTATTGTATAAATTTTAAAGAACTGAACAGTATGTAAATTATGTATTGATGTTAACAATTCATTAGATTTAGCGTATATAGCCCTATACACATCGCTTTTTAACTTCTAGGTCTTTCAGTTTTGCGAGAATATAATTCTTTATTTTATCGTTATTAGAATTAGTCTGTTATTGATATGAACTTTTTAATACTATCTTGCACCTCCCAAAGTTGAGTCACTGTAGGCATTAAAGCTATTGATGCTTATACATTACGAAAATCATTAATGTCAGCATATTTTTAGATAAGTTATAAAGATAATGAGTCACAGAAGCATATTTTGTTTCTAGATCACTAATTTGTTTCTGAATATAAGCAATGAGTGTGTTATGTGTTTGTGTAATATCCTCTAAACTTTTCAACATATCCTTTAACCCACTATTTCATTAACGCCACGAACAGAAATGAATTTTGAATGTTCTTGTATTGCTTCTTTAACTTCATTTTGAACGCTTGTCAACACTTCTTACATATCGGAAAGATCTTCTAACGTTGGAAGGAATGATATACTAATTTGAAGGTTTTGCAATTGAACCTTAATATTGTCTCACTTCAGGGAGGTTTTCTCTTGTTTCGATTACAGTTTAGATATTAATTATTGTCTTTTTGTTTCTACTTGTTGCGAATTCGGGAGTGTGTTAATAGTTTCTTGGAGAGCAGGTAATTTCGATTTTATTTAATTTTGATTTGTAGCTAAATCGTTTAGAGACTTACGTATACTCTCGATATCTTATTGCTTCGGTGTGTTCTTTTGAATTTCAATTAAATCACTTTGAACAGTGCTTACAACATGCTGAAGATTAACTAAATCTGTAGGAAGATTAAAACCCTCTAATTTCTTATTTAACTTTGCAAGTGCTTCCTGTAAAATACTTACCTCAATGGGAATGTTATTCACAACAGTCTGTAGAATCTTTAATTCAATTTGAATATTTGTGAGTTCTGATATGTTATTAACTGTTGTTTCAAACTCACCAAACTTTCTACTGATTTCTGATGCATCACTATAAACAGGTAGGTTGGTTAGATCGTCACGGAGTTTATTTGACTCATCAGTAATAGTTTTAAGTTCATTTTGTAGAGTGGAAATAACTTCTTGCATCTTTTGAAGATATTCTTGGGAGGGATTATTTTGAAGAGCATTTTCTAATGTGTTCACAGCTGTTTGTAGATAGTTAAACGTGTTTTGTAGCTTCGTAAGCTTTGTTTTCAGATCATTGAATAAATCTTGTGCAGCAGTGTTTGAAATGAATTGATTCTTTATTTGCTGTACTTCATTTTGAATCCTTATGATATTTTGAAATTCAGTCAAACCATTTTTATTTACTAGCTCTGAATACATAAGAATAACACTCTTCAACTCATTATCAAGCTTTTGAAGTAGATCTATTAGATGTTGTTGCGCTTCTGTAATTTTCGTTTCAATATTTGAAGATAACGTATTCCGCAGTGCGTTGATTTCACCCTTTATTACTTTAATTCTTTAATCCAGTACTGTTAAATAATTTTCATTAGTGTTTGAAGGAGCATCTGATAAATGTTTCATGCTCATGCGATATCGTGGAAATCCAAATAGATCAGTAGGCATAATAAATAATAAACTATATTATAATAAAATTTATAGAAAAAAATTAACATTCGCTGAAACATTTAAATTACACCGTTATAAAATTAGATTGGAGAAACAATAAAGTTAAAGTTTATGTACACTGATTACATACTGTTCCAATAACTAAACGATAATGCCCCCAGGGAATATATGTACCTTACCATCTAAAATACACCGTTTATCATCATGTGAGTCGAGAGCTACTTTATTTACCATTTCAGTATCTTTGCATTTCCCCTGATTGTAAACAACACTTAAAATCATCAAATGAAATAGTTTGATCCACAACACATCTCCATACACCCTTGATTCCCTTTCTAGTTTCAGTATTAACATCTTGTATTGCATAGTTTGGCACGCAAACCAGCAAACTCACTGATTGGGACACCCCATAAATTCATCCTTCATCTAACCTAATTGCACCTTATTCATTGCAGGAATCTGATATTCATTGGGCTGTTGGTAATTCGAAGTATCAAGATGTTCCAATACTAATGTTTTCTCGATACCGTGGCTTCATTACTTCGTAATGAAATTGATATATGTATAATTTAGAAAGATGGAGCACTGCTGCTCCTATATAGTTTGCTTTATCTAATTTTACTGTTTTCTTTAACACATGCACTAAAACTAAGTTTTCTTCATACATCTCTCGTGATTTGAAACGTGATTATGCCACAAGCTTTCGACACTTCTTTCATCAGTTTCAAGCCTCATATCAGATTCCATACATTTTCAATAGACTTACCATAAATCGCGTTGTTCATTAATTGGTAAGTCTGTAGTAGCAGCAGTGGGACGATCTGTATTGCTATTAATATATGACTCGAGCCATTTGGATTAACCCATAGCATATTATGTACATGACGAAGTTGCAACCCGTGACGTAAATAGAATTGTAAGAGTCGATAATGCACTATGTAATTCTGTTTATCATTTAGTGTAAGCAAGAGCTTTTTACATTTACCGTGAGGAGGAATTTCGTTTGTTGGAGCCATGGGGAAATCTTGATGTGCATCATACAACTCTTTTGGATAATGCAGATCTACTTCGGCAAAGAAACCGAGTTCACTGTTTTCTGGGTACTGCAATAGTTTTTACTATTATCCATGATGATGGCGATGATTCCCAATGAAAATTGCCATAGGGTAAAGACTCAACCATGGCAGAACCATAAAGGTTATTCATATCCAAATACATTAAAAATGAATGCTCTTTATTAGGATTATACTCGTTAGGAATATAGGCATTATTTGCCTTGGCATGGCGTAATGTGCATTCAGTAATTCCTCCTCTAATACAAAGCTCAATAAAAAGATACATGTTTACATCTGACAGTAGATGCAGCTCTTGTTTAAATTCATAGAACATTGCAGTCCATCCCAGTTGGGGTGTTGTGTACATGTAAACAAAATCCAATCCATATGCCTCAAAACATGTATCTCTAAAATTCTGCACCACATCAGCAGTCAATAAAACACCTAATTTTAAATATACATTGTGATAGTCAGCAAAAGTTTTACAGTTAAACTCTCGCCACACTTTCTTCGACAAGGCATAATCTTCTTCACTACATAGTGTTATTTAATGTATTATTAAAATACTTTTTATTTGGTATTTTCTTTGATTTCAATCTTGTTTCATCAGTGAGATATTCATATAGGAGGCAACCCTTACGTCTAAGAAGATTCATGTGGGCATGTGTTTGCGTGTATGTTTCAATTTAGTCGGTTCTAATTTTGTTACTAGATCGTTTAAACCATATGGCAAGAACCTATATAGATCCAGAAACCTTAACTCGATATTACGATCACCAAACGTAAACATTTTAGAGAATGTAATCTAACGCTCCTCTGTTTGTGCTATTAGTTTAACCTTACCTGGTTGTAACCCTAATTTCTTTATAATTAAATGTGCGTCATAATTACTGAGATTATGATAAAAAAAAACAATGTTTCTTTGTCGTTGTATTTGCAAGTTGCAATTATTACAAATAACATCAATAAAGTTACCTATGAGATGGTTATGGTGCCGCACTTTATAATTCTCTGGCGTAAAATAGCAGTCACAAACACTACACATTATCGCTTCATTATATTGTTTTATTTCTTGAGGTGACATTGGGGAAAGTGGTTGCGTAATTATTAACTTATTAACAATATGTTGCAATTCATTTTCCATTTGATAAAGGAACTTTTCAGCAGCGTTATTGCCTCTATATATAAAAGTTTTCGAAGGCGTATCATCGCGCCAACAAACTAAATAACCAAAACCACAGACCTTGTGATGTTGAACCTTTTGTGTGTATAATGTACTGAGACCAGGGTTAGAAATTTGCTTAAGAAAGCACTCAAAGTCTGCAATGATAATTACATCGTTTTGTAGCAATGAACTTTGTTTTTTAAATTTAATAGTTTGCCCCGGGTTTGGCATAAGTGTTCTTGTGGCTTCAAAGCTCTTACAATAGTTAATTTGTACAGACAGTTTAACTTCATTGTTAAAATGTAATAAACACCTTTTACAATAGTAATGTTTGTGTTCATCTTTAGTTGTTTGGCTTCTCATTAAACGTGAAAAATCCCTAATCAAACAATAATGAGATGTTGATTTATTTTTTACATATAAGAGATCAATTTGTTTATGTTGTGCTTCAATTATCAATTCACTTATATAAAGGGGAAAGAATGAATTATTTTATCATAACCATGTACATTAATGGCTAATTTACTGTTTGGACATTGCTCATTATATTGTTTTTCAAATTTACAAATATCTGTTAATGCGACTGGGAAGGATACATTACGCATTGCTGGTGTAAACTCACTCATATGGCAAATAATTCGATATACGATAAGGGTGATTATCAACAGCAACAGGATATGCTGCTGCTGCGATGCACCATAAGAAACATTTTTCATCATTATTTTGGAAATTGATGACTGCTTTTTTTATCACACACCCATTTTGGTAATTCAATATACCTTGAAGCAACAAATTTATTAAATTTACTCACTGATACTATTAGCTTATGAGCAGGTTTCTCATACAAACTCCACCCGGATTTTTTTATTGCACGTTCTTCTTTTTCTACAATTATATTGGAAAATATTTGGTTTATTTTATCCTGCAACACATCACCTTTCAAGATTATTTGTGTACCCGAGGCACGTGAAATTTTATTTGTTCTTCACTAATTGGATGAAGAAACGTTGATGTTAAAATTATGTTCACTTTTAGAGCATTAAGATCTTCTAAATCTTTCCTTACTATTTCTAAGCATTCATTCTTCATACTATTCAAGAACGAAATAGTGTCACAACAATACTTTTCATCATCAGTATCTGTAGGGAGCACCTAGTCTTTTATTTTTGAAAGCACTACATACACAAATGTTATTGATCTTGTTTCTTTGGTTTTGATTCATCACTATGATTAGCTTTAATATGCTTTGATATATTAGTTTTAGATATAGATTTATAGCAAAACTCGCAAGTCAATTTTCCATTTTTTTGGAAGGAAGACAAACTATATTGAAAAAAATTCTTTTGTACTAAAATTTTACCGACACATTAAATACTTGAAATGTATACACACACGAAAAGCAGTTTCTTTATCCATTAATTTTCAATAAATAAGATATTAGTAAATTTTAAATTCAAATATTTTTTTGCACTAACTTTGATTGAAACACTAGAAAAATACTGCGAGTAATATAGTTAAAATCTCTTCGATGTGGCAAGCGACAAATAATCAAATATACGTAACTTGACACTGCAAGAATTTGCTGCCTGTTAAACGATTAACACAGCTGGTTTGCTATGAATAGAAAGTAACCTCGAAACAAATTCCTCTTTATAAGCAAAATTTTGGCAGTTAGGAACCATTAGGTGCCGATATCTCAAAAACAGCTAAAAATATCGCAAAAATAAATCGAAAAATCTTCCCTTATAAACCACTTGTCGTTTCTCGTCATAATCTATCTAATCCCAAAGTTTGGTGATGTTCCAATAAATTTTGGCAAAAGCACATTAGCCCCCATATATCAGAAACGGCTCAAAATATTGCAAAAATAAATCGAAAATGTTCCCTTGTCATTTCTCATCATAATCTACCTAAATCCAAAGTTTGGTGATGTTCCAAAAAAATTTTTAGCAATAGGACCACATTAGCCCCCATATCTCGGAAACGGCTCAAAATATTGCAAAAATAAATCGAAATATCTTCCCTTACAAACCCCTTGTAGTTTCTCGTCATAATCTACCTAATTCTGAAGTTTGGTGATGTTCCAATAAAATTTTGGCAATAGGACCACATTAGCCCCATATCTCTGAAACGGCTCAAAATATCGCAAAAATAAATCGAAAAATATTCCCTTATAAACCGCTTGTCGTTTCTCGTCATAATCTATCTAATCCCAAAGTTTGGTCATGATCCAATAATTTTGGCAGTTAGGAACCATTAGGCCCGATATCTCGGAAACGGCTCAATATATCGCAAAAATAAATCGAAAAATCTCCCTACAAACCCATTATCATAAAAAAAAGTTTGGTGATGTGCCAATAAAATTTTGGCAATAGCACTACATTAGCCCCCATATCTCGGAA
>JAGDQP010031319.1:9954-22010 GCA_022664845.1 Lepisma saccharinum
AGGTATCTGAGGTTCAGGCCGGGATAGGTTGGAGGAAAGGATTGTGGGATGTAGACGGCCAGGGCCTATTTTGTAGGTACCATAACGGCATTTGGCTGGTATGACTTAGGAAAAACCTCAGTCAGGATGGTCAGCCGCTGGGATCGAGCTCAGGACCTTCTGAATGCTACGTCAACGCTCTACCACTGAGCCACTGCCGTTCATTACATTCCCTTTCAAGTTTTGGCCCCTAATATTTATCCACACCATACACACACCTCTCACATTTGACTATATTTTTTAACTAAGCAAGTAATATCAGGTGCTTCAAGCTAACAAACTCAGGCGATGGAAAAAAGGAAGATTTCTTACGTATTAGCGTATGTACTTTATTTTTATGTAACGTAATTTTTACACATTTGGAATGAATTTAATACAAATTACATTAACAGCGAATAAAAATGAAAATCTCTATTCAAAAAATCTGTAAAACAGTATTGGTCCCGCAAATCACTGAGTACAAACATATAAAAGCCAAGTTCCTCGAGATACCTGTTTTTAATTTAGAAAACTAAAGTCTTCCAGAAATGAGTTCATTTGCAATTCTCCGGCAAAGTAGCTACATTATGTACATAAGAGCACTAATCCTGCCAGAACTTCAAAGACACTATACTTGGATAATACGGAAGACACACTGAATAATGAAAAAAGGCTTCCTTTAGTAAAATGGATGAATTAACATCCGTTCCAGTCTCAGCACGTTATCAAATACTTGCACCTACGTACCTACTACTATTACTGGGATTTTCATTAATGCACTCAGCTCCAGAAATTAAAATAACATGATCTGTTTCTTAATTCTTGGGACCTTTAAATTATATTTTTAATTAAATATGAACTATACATTTAACAGAAAAATAAAGCTAGAACTGAAAGCATATTTAACGCTAACGAAGAGTTTGTTAATTGGTAACAAAATATAAGAGGAAAAATGTTTGTTCATAATTATTAACTTACTTAAACGACAACTTTGAAACGTAATGAAACATATAGTGGAAGGAATCGTAACAAATTTGTACTAAAATTTAATATTTGTTTAGAATTAGTTGGTTACCGAAAAAAAAAAAAAATCCCATCACCAGAATCTCATTCTCCCTCTCTTCTACAATGTTACCTTCCATAAAGTACGAGATGTTGGAAAAGACACAATGCTTCTTTAAGAATTCTTTGGATTCATGTAATGTATACATACAAAAGTATCTAAAAATAAAGTATCTGTTCGTAATATTTCACAAAGAACTGGACTGAAAAATGCTCCACTAACACAAGCTTAAAACTGAATTACTTATCCATCGATATTTTTGCCATAAACTATTTTCAACCAATTACTTGTAATACTGAAAAATTTAGTTTTACACATTAGTTGAAAGTGCCTGCAACTTTTCATACTAATATACATAAATTTATACATTTACCTTATTTATACACATGAACACCACGAGTCTCATATAATACAGAATTTTGTACTCCCCTTCCCTACATACACATTGTAGATTTTTCACCCAGTATTGTAATCTTAGTCGAACTTTGGAATGAATATCAAGCAGATTCTTGTGACAAATGTACTTTGTTTATAAAGATATATATGGCATCAATCACTTAAATATTCGTATTTCTTTTAGCACTTGAAACAGTTTCTGTTGACAATATATGATGATGATAAACTTTCCTTGTTGGTTATAATACTTTGTACTTTAGAATTTGACGTTTTAGGAACGAAATTTCCTGATTGAAAGCATTATCTTGGAATGTTTTACAACGAACAGTACTCTTTCAAACCTGGTTCAGCATGCAGATACACACACAACTTAATACTGCAGTTTCCACATCTAATCTTTGAATATACTGATATTTTCTCCTGTTTTTTAAGGAATGTTTTCTTATAATCATTACCTGTAACAACCTCCAGTATTAATATTAATCTCCAATCTTTACAAGAACGTTAAATACTACAATAATCTTCAATTACTTTTAAAAACACCAGTCTCCTCATTAGATTACATTACTCTAACAATAAATTTAGCGTGAAGATAAAAATCTTTTTTTTTTTTTTAAAAAAAACTCTTTTTACATATATATTTTCTTAAATTTTCCAACATTGAATACAGTATCGATAGCGAATTTACATATCTATGCAGTTGTTCTTTTTATACACGCACACACTCGAAACACGCACACAAGAGGTAACATGTAATTAACTCGGTAATTCTTCATATTATCTTTTACGTATCCTCGCTATAATAAAAAGAACTTGGTGTAAAAAATGGAATGATCTTAAAGTCTGCCATCATATTTCACGATAATTTGATCACAGATTAATTTTACTGTTAAATCGGATAATCAAGAAAAGTTTCACTTCAATGTCTTTTTTAAGATTGTTTCACATCCATGTTGGGAATATAATCCATGGCCATCAAACAAGCGAACACAGTCATCACCATCTTTGGTTTTACTTCGGTAATGTCCTCAGGTAAGGCATACACTCGGGCTCCCAATTTTCGTGCCATTGATATTGCATATTTAGCATTGGCTAGATTGTCCTGAAATAAAGTAATTCTCTTATTAGGTATCTTATTTGCTTGACAAGAAGAATGTGCAAACTTATATTTTAAATGAACTGTTCAAGTGTTATAGGAAGAATTCTCAAACACGCGCACATACAAAAAATTTTGTGGAAGAACATTGAAAAGGTCCTGATAAAATCAATTCGAATAATACGAATGACTCAAGTTTCAAGAACGGCTCAGAAGAGAAGTTCAACGTCAGAAAGAAAAAGTCCACTTTGCGTGAAAATGATCCATATCTTGACCCTTATGAGATTCTACTGGCAGCGTGATATGAAACTTGGAATGTTCTATTTTAAATTAAGTAGATTACTGCTCCTCAAGGTATCTACAAAACTTCTGATTGTTGACAAAGATTTATGTGAACGATGGGAAAGAAAACGAAAATGTTTTTACAATTTCTTTTACATGGTGCATCGACATTTCTAATAATAAAAAGAACTTAATATTTTAGTCAGAAGTCGACTCAAAATTTAGGCAAAAAAAATCTGAAATGTTGCTAATATCATGAAACTTAGTTCAGTTGCTGCAGGTTTGACTGTCTGTGTTAGAAAAAGTATTAATTAAATGTAACTAAAAAAGAATGTCAATTTCATTCTCAGAGCGAGTATTGAGGTCAGAATATTGTTTTCGTGTTCAGATCGATTATTATTAGCATCCTAAAAAACAAGCTAATGAGCTTTTAAGGACGAAATCTACAGTTTTGGGTAAAGTGGTCTCCGAACTACGTTCAGTGGGCCTCAGCGGGATTCTTTCGTGTTTAGAATAATCATATCCACAGGTCTAATGAATTTTGGTGCTAAAAACGAAGAATTTAAAAAGCGTGCCCCACTAAAATTAAGGTCAGCATTTGTGCATAGGCAACTTAAAAGATACATAATATTATTGTATCGAGTAAACAACATCCTACGGCTAATTAGCCAAATCCCTTGACAAAAGATTGAGTGCATTTAAGAATAAATTTTAATGCAGAGTTACGAACTCATTAGAAGTAAAACTGAAGATTGTATTACATATTAGTGCGGATACGATTAAAATGTTTAAAATAGCTTCGATTGACGAAGTGGCCATGTTTACTTCTATATCTACCGACCTAGAATAACACTGCACCGAATAGCTGTTCAGAAAATCTAAACAGACAGAAATCGAGTTAAAAGAAGATATTAAACCGTTAAAGTTTTGTTTAAAGATAACGTGTTCCAGTTTGAAGATGAGTATTATTTACAGAAAAACTGATTAGGTACAGAATCCAATCCCCAGTATAATCAGGTATGAATCACCTTGCAACAAAAATTTTAAAACATTACTCTCTCAAAGTGATTCAGTGTTATAGGTATGTCGACGACGCTTTAATCATATATGAACAAGTTTTTTTTTATTCATTCAAATCAAATTCACTAGAAAAAAACTCTAATGGAAAAAACAACTTCCTCGATCTAACCATTTACCTACCAAGCAATAGTTTCAATCAACTGTTAATCGCAAACCGGTCGCAGAACAACAGTACATAATCATTAAATCAATTCACCAAAAACGAATCAAACAACGTATGGTTCAATTTCTTCTTAAGAACTCATAATTTATGCACCAACTCCCAGAACTTCGAGGAGATAAATAGTATGTATTGGCCAAATGGCTACCATAAAACCACATTAGTGGATTGCTGTAACAGCCAAAATTCGTTGCTACCATCAACACACAAATCTCAGCAATAAGACGACCAAAAACGTGTCAGTATATCTGTTTTCCAAGATTACAGAAAGAGTAAATAGAATTTAAAAACAATAATAAACTAAGTCTTATTTAAGTCGTACCAAAAACAATGGACAAATATTTCACCCAGTATGAAGTTACTTCTCCCCAAAAGAAGCATTTAATGAGGTGTATTCAATAACAAGCGAGTACATTAGCCGTTATATAAGCCAAACCAAACGTAATCTAAAGGTTACGATCAAAGAACTTGTACACAATTCTAAACAGCAAAATCCCCAATCAGGGCTATCACATCAGCTGAAACATACACAACATACCAAAATTAATCTATTGTTCCTAATCACACATGATAGCTGAATAAATAAAAATTTGAATACCAATTATGAATAGCTGACTGAAAAAAAAGCACTAATTTTGTTCCTTGGCAATACACAAAGATACATTTCGTTATGCATACGGATGAGCGATTCCACTAAAAAAAAAAAAAAAAAAAAAAAAAAAAAAACATAAGGGAATTAGATTATCTTAATTTTTAACGCATTTTAAGGGTTTTCAATTCCCTTATGATTTATCCAATCCTAACCTCCTTTTGTACCAGACGATGGAGGCAACTAGAACGGCGAAATCAACAGTACGCATCTAATTTGTGGAAAGGCAAGATCTTTCTCCACGTGTATTGAATCTCTGTTATTACCTATTTGATTTTGAATCGCTTACTAAAATTAATGTTACTAAGTATTATTTTTGTACTTAGGTTAGTATTACTACTCACCATGTGAATTTCAAGAAATGTCATCAGCATATAAATAATGGGTAGCATTTTTACTCATCCTGGAGCGTTAAAGAGGTTTTGAATTTTGCATATTTCTAAAAATAACGCTTTTTTCTGGCTTTTAGCATTTTTTTTTTTTTTTTTCAATTTCTGGCATTAAACACACAAAAATATAGCAACGCTGCCTTTGTCGCCTAAAGCTGTCTTCTAGCCGTGAATTCAAGGGAGAAAATTGTGACTAGGGGTGATGCTGACCTCGTGTATCGCCTCCCATTTACTGCCAGCCTTCACTACTTCAGTATACTACTTCATACTACGCTACGTTGCCAGAAGCAATAATAAAACTTAAGAAAAAAGGCGAGAAACTGGTGACAACGATGGATATTGTGTGGGAAACAATAAACAAACTGTTGGAAGTGTCAGAACAAATGTAAACCTGTAATGGGTGTAAATGAGGATCTAGAGTAAATTAAAATCCTATGCAGTGTACTTAAAGGTGAAAATGAAATTGTCGTTGATATGAACCCGTCAGTAAAACTTCATGTATGCCCCTCTTTCTTCTATGGACATTGAGAGATCATTTTCAAAAGTGAAAACAGTTCTCAGAGACAGACAGAAGGCTTAATATGTTGAAAACATGAAGAAAGAGCTTCGGATGTGCAAGCAACAAAGAACATCGTGATATAGTGTAGAATGACATACATAATATAGGATATTAAAACAAATGAGGGTAAGTCATATTTTTAAAAATTATAAAGCCTTTTTTTAATAACCTATTTCAGCAATAATAAATGCCTTTTTGCCTAAGAAGCTGAATATTCCAGTTCGGTTTAAATATCTTCATATTGTTGAAATTTTAAAGAAAGTACCACATTTGAGTCATTTAAAGTCGTAGTTCGTCTTGAGCGCGAACCACGCTCAAAATACCAATTTTGTGTACAGAATAATAATCTCTATTTGATTAATTTTGGGACTTCCATTACAACGTTGAGTATTTATGTCAGTCATCGAGATTCAAAACAGCGAATGCCAGAGAGGGGGACAATTACGTATAGCATTTCCTAAGTCCTGTAAGTTTCCTTACGGTTTCAACGGAAACACATTATAATAAGAAATCTCAAAGTTACGCTATTTTGTTTCTACAACGTGGATTTACAACTCGAAAGACCTTTACCTTAACTGTAAATATGATCAAAACCAAACTGTAAAGTAGGTGCTTATATATTCTTGTTCCCTCGCAGTGAATCGAAAACAGTTGGCTGAAAGTGTACTAGCCTCGTACAGCATGTACTCTGCACATAGTTAAATTGGAGTTTCAGCTGGATATGCTACGTGAAACAAATGGTGCGCATATTGAGGTTTTGTAATTAAGGTAAAAATAAACTTTAGTATTTGCTCTTAGTTAAAAGCTCAACACATCTATCTTTACTTAAACGCTCAACACAACTGTCTATCCCATACAGTGTATCCGTAAGAAACGTGCAAAGTTCCAAAGAGACTGTAGACACCCTGTAGTTTATGCCGCTAGACACGTTTAGCTCGTTTTTGGGTAGAATCCAGCTAAGGATCAGTCCATGTGAAGTTGACAAATTTTAAAAATATAAATGGAAGCTTCACAATTTTTAAAATTTGTAAAAATCTGCACATTCATTCTATCATGTTAGCAGAGATGAAAAGTAGATTTACAATTTGTTTCCTTCATCACTCGATCGTAGCAGCCATTTTTCACTGGGCATGTGTGCGTCACTGAGCTCTTACAGAGCTTTGCTAAAACCTGTATTACAAAACATATAGCAGTTATAAGACTGGGACTGGTGTAATTGCGATAGTATATGACTCGACTGTCACAAAATTGGTATTTGTAAGATACTAAGTTTCGTGGCAATATGGGCCGCGCCGTTTTTCATATGCGGGATTGCTTGCTTTGATTGTGCAACTCTGGTAATGTTTTAAATATACTTGTTGTGGATATTTTAATCTGAAATTTGTAGTAGTGTTAGTTAAATATCAATTGTAAAATGTATCTTTGTAAATATTTTATTTCCTTCTAGGTGGAAAATGTGACCAAAGTTGCTAGAATTGAAAAATTGTCACTTCTGAAGGTCACAAAAAGTTACGTAGGGAAAGGGATAAAACTGTGAAAACAGTCCTATTTTATTTCATAATCAGTCAAGTGGACACAAATAAAAAGTGATGAGCATCTTAGTTCAAGCATATCATCATCTATATATCCATATTAATTAATTAATTAATGTTATTAACGACATAAACGAGCTGGGTTTCTAAAAAAGGGTCCTAACACTTTGTTAAGTGGGACCCAACCCGAAGCACTCCTTTCAAGAGAGCTCTAACCTCTCGGCCACCCAGAGATCACATATTGCGTTCTATACGTAACATCTGCCGTATTAAGTCAATCTACGTTTGACTCCTTAGTGTTTACAACACGGATTCGTGTCAGATTCTTGATATGTAGGTTAAAATATCCACAAGCATATTTAAAACTTTACCAAAGTTGCACAATCAGGCAATCCCGCATATCAAAAGCGGCGCGCTGAAACATATTGCCATGAAACTTAGTACCTTGCAAATACCAATTTTATGCAACAGTCTAGTCCTGTACTATTGCAATGATACACCAATATAGGGTGCCCACAAAATTTGTGAACTTAAATTTCCTGACCAGACTTTTGCAAAATATTTTCTTTTCTTTTACATGCACCCTCCACCAGGTCCAATAGCTGTCAAACTCTCACCTGAGTAGCAAATTTTATTACTTCTTTACAATTCAAAATGCAATAATATTACAGGAACAAAGTTTTTACTAAAATATTTTGCAAATTGTACCGATTAAAATAATCCAAATTTACATTTTTCCATTATGAACATGTTATGCTAGAGCAAGCCAAAAAAATGCTAACAGCTACAACATACTTATAGGAACAAATTCTATGAATATAAATAATGAATACTGAACTATTACAATAATTAAACAATATCACCAGAACGAAAACAGAAGTTTCAACAATGTCCACAGATGTTAATTTTGCAACTTCCGCTAAAGTTTGATTTCATGAGAAAGTTCGTTTTGCTCCATTTCAGATTTTTCTCTCAACTTCTTTTGCTCATCTTCCAGTTTATTTCATTCATGAACTCCCCCCCCCTTTTTTTTAAAGAATTATTCTCTTCTATTTTCTTAGCATTACTTTGTGTTTCCAGATAATCTTCATATCACCTCCGAGCAGATTTTGCATGTCAATTGTAGCATTTCCGTGAGAAAATATCAAACTCAACTGATAAAATTGTTATATGTAAACTGAAAAGAATGACCATCATAGACTAACATTCTAGTCATTAGCATAACCATCCATAGACTAGCAAATATTAATTATCCACATATTTAATTTCATCGTACAGAGAGAAAAGGAAGTTCAGTTACCAACCAGATTAATTGATAGACAGAATTTTTGAACAAACATGGTAATTCGACCATACCTATTAAAGGTACATCTGTTTACTACCAATATCTTTTACATTAGGTAAACCTGTTGTTTGAGTCATGTCTATCTTCATCTGATCCAAAGTTGATTTGTCGATGATGTTTTGACAAGCCCCTGTCAAAAGAGATTTAATGCGCTCTCAAATTTATTGCTAACGCAGTGGGTTCCACAAAGTCAAAGTATGCCTCAACTGAATCAATCCGAAAGTCATCAATGCCTAAACCGCACTGGATATTATTTATTGTTATCTCGTCATTATCTGGTGAAACAGACTGATCTTTCACTAACCGTTTCTGTGTTTTCCGAGAGTCATTAGTATATTGGCACCAAACCTTAAAATGTCCAATCCTTCCGCAACCCAAACATTTTTGTTTGAAAGCTGGACACGATCCTCTTTTATGACTTCGTGCACAGAATTTGCAATTGAAAATTTGATCCTGATTTACCTTTCGACTAGAACTTGGATTTCGTGAAAAACCAGTACGTGCAATTACATTAATATTGATATGTTGTACAGAGTCTTCTCTTAACTTATGCGAGAAAATAAAACTATCTTTCTCAATGCATTCGTGCTGCGTAGAAATCGAAATAGCATTATCCAAATTCAGATCTTCTCTGACTAATCTCTTACGCAAAGTATTGTCAGTGATACCAAATATAATCTGATCAATAATCGCTTCGTTCAAGTAATCACCGAAATTGCAACCTTTTGCCCACATTTTTAGGTGCGTAATATACTCTGAGGTAGTCTGCCCTTGCAGTTGAACTGTTCTATGAAAAATAAAACGCCTTGTACGAAATTTTTGCTTCTGTTTGAAAAGTTTAAGCAACAACGTTTGAATTTCTTCAAACGATGGATCTGGCAACAGCATCGAAAACAGCTATCAACTGATGTTAATAATAATGCAGACATTTTATCTTCTTTTACGTCATGCATTTTGCAATGTAAAAGAAAACGTGACAAGTAGCTTTCTACGTAGTCTCTCTCTCTCTCAATCAAAATGTAGGTATTGCCAAGTTGACAAAGCCATCGTTGATATCTTAATCTAAAAAACTGAATAAACAAACTTAATCAATAAAAATGATACTTGAGTTTAAATTCCAAAATCCGAAATTGTCAAAAATTCCTGTAGGTTCGATGCGCATAACCGTAGTCGCCAAAAATTGATATTATTATTATTATATGTAAAATGAGAAGAATGACGAATTCTGGCCGAATAGAAATAACTCATAAATGCTATGAACCAAACAGAACAAAATAAAGTTTCCAAAAAGAGTGCTCTTTAATGACATATGAATTAGTACGTAAATACAGCTATCCATTAACAACACATGCAAATACCTACCATTGAGTATTATGCATGCACAAAACATTACCTGTCATAGCTTGCATACCAACAGTAGTTCCAATGCAGTGAAGTTTCATTAGCATAACCTTCCACTGAAACAAGACTAAGATGGCTGTTTCCTGTCTAGCGCATGCACAAATGACGTGCTGTGTTGTCAGCATCACAATTTTATTACACCTTTTTTGTCAATGAAAAAAAAAAACCCTAGTATTTTCTGTGTGATGACTATACTATCGATTCCTTTGCAATTGATAACAGCATCATGCACTCTCCTCAGTGCTATTATTGGATGTTCACATTGGTTTTCACTAACAGCAGACTTGTTGATTGAGAAACCACCATTAACTGTAGCATTTCCGTGGGAAAATATCAAACTGAACTTTACTACTTTCCACAGTGATGAATATTTTTGGTTGCTTGAAAGAAGGGAAGAATTGAAATCATCGAGCCTGACAATTCCTTGCTTGTCTTGGAGATATGTTTCAAAGTTTTGTGAAAAGGATGTCGTGGAATCTTCACACAGTAGTGAGTACTCTCTTTTTGCATTTTCTGCTAGGTCCTCTAGTATCTAGATCCTTCTGTTAGTTTCGAACAAACAGTGAAGGAGGCACTTGAACCTTGTACAACCAACCTGTGATTACAGAAGGGTCCAGGGAAGACAATCCTCTGACTACCTTATATCTCAAGGATCTTCTTTCTTTCTAACTTCTCAAAAATGTCTGGCATTCCTTTCGGAATTGCAACAATTCAAGTTCAGTTGCGTGTACTTCCTTTAGAAACTTCTGGGTCTGGAAGCGGACATCAACTTTATCTACAGGAAGCAAGTTTTCTGCAGCATTAAGGTCAAGTGATATGAGTGTACTTACAGTGTAAGTCCCTGAGGAAAAATTTCCTGACGAAGCGGTAAATTTAGCACTTTTTCCTGACTTTTGACCTCATATCTAATCATTTTCCTGAAAAATCTTGAAATTCCTGACATTTCCTGATTTTTCATTCTTGTGGGCACCCCCCTGCAATATAACTCTGCTGTGTGTTTTGTAATACATGTTTTAGCAAAACTCTGTAAACGCTCAACAACGCGCACACGCCCGATGAAAAGTGACTACTACGATCGAATGGTAAGAGGAAACAAACTAATTCTACATTTCGTCTCTGCTATAGAAAAAGTGTGCAAATTTTTACAAATTTTAAAAATAGTGCGGCTTTAATTTATTTTCAAGGTTTGTCGATTTCATATATAATGACCCTGACGTTATACATCTTATTCAAAGCAAACTGGTTGAAAAGCTACATAGTGCAGCGCTTCACACTCAGATTCATTGATGGCAGAATGGGAAAGTCGGTATTGCCACGTTGTACAACTTACCACATTTAGAAAGTTTTCAAATCGACAATTTTCTATGAATCTGAGTATATATACATACTTATCGTTTATTCTATGTATGCATACGATACTGTTAGCAGTTCTCCAGCGCAGCTGGCTTTATGTTTTAAAACTATGTTACATACAAGCATATTGCATTTACCACGAAAAGTGAATCGAAAGCATTAAATATGGAAAAACTGTTGGAGAGTAGTAAAAATTATCAAATATGAAGTACGTTCATACCTCTTCGGACATTCCATGCTTCACCAAGTCATAGTTAATTGTGCCAGGCTTAATGGCATCAATTAAATCAATCACAACCGTTGCATCTGCAATCGCTGAATCCTGAAAATACACAGGTTAAGACATCTTATTAGGATACCACTCACGTCAAACAATAATTACAATTGCCACCAAAAAAGTTTTATAATTAACGATTTCTGTCTTTCTTTTTGTAGGTTCTCTGAAAGTAAAGGTGACTGGTTATTAGCTCTAGCTCAGACAACTACAGTGAAATTACTTTATGCAAAAAACATACACCAACTTCTATTTAGGTTTTTAGGTTTTTTTTTTTTTTGTACAGCCAACTTACCATTTAATTAGTTCCTTAAATAACATCATAAATTAACTTCTACACTGCCGAATAGTACAGAAAATCACTTGAACTTAAGTTAATGTAATAAGAATTGAAGCTTTCCTGGCGGCGAATATTATATAGATGTTCTCGGGATATCAGCCAGGTGAAGTCCGACGATA
>JAGDQP010031320.1:0-19404 GCA_022664845.1 Lepisma saccharinum
TAGCCGACTGGAGTAGTAATAAAGATGAAATTAATAGTGAAATTGATATAAGGTGAGGGAACCAATTCGTAATACAGTGATTGACGCAGTGAAGGAACGTGTAGGTGAGACGAAACAGCAGAAAAACAAGCTTTGGTTTGATTCAGAATGACTTTAACTTCATGAGGAACTAAAACAAGCAAGGTAGCGATGGCTAAGTAATAAATGCGAAGCAAATACCAACTGCTACAGTAATGCGAAACGCAACATCACACGCGAGTTCAGAAACATAAAGCGAGAATATCTGACGCAGAAGATTCAGGTAATAGAAGGAAATGCGACGACAAATATCATACGAGATCTATACAATTTTGTAAACTCATTGAGAAAGGGTTAGCAGCCGAGTTTGGGGATGATTAGAAATGAACACGGAGATCTTCAGGCGCATCCAACTAAAATTATCGTTGTGTGGAAAAGTTGTTTCGACAAACTTCTTAACGTACACATCGGATATCCAATTGACAAATATACCGCAGAACTGTGGATATCCGAACCTAACGAGGTCGAGGTCGACCTGCCAATAAAGAAATTAAAAAAAAATAATCATTAGGAAGAAAATGTGCCAGCCGAATTAATTAAAGCGGGAGAAACGGCACTAATCAAGGAGCTGCATAAATTGATAAGTACTATATGGAGAAATAAGGAGCTTCTAAAGAAATGGAAAATCTCAATAATATTTCCGATTCTTAAAAAGGCGGTAAATTGGACTGTAATAATTACCGCGGAATCTCGTTACTCTCAACATGTTGCAAAGTATTAAGTAATATCCTGCCAACTCGCCTAAGCGTTTACGTAGATGAAATAATTGAGATAACAAATGTGTATTTAGAAGAAATAGCTCAACATTGGACCATATTTTCGCCTTGAGACAAATCTTGGAGAAAAAATGGAAATACAATGAGTGTTCACCAGCTATCCATTGATTTTAAGAAATCTTATGATTCCATCAAAAGCGAAAAGTTATATGTACAGTATCCTGGTACGATTTGAAATTCCGAAAAAAAAAAATGGTTCGACTAGTGACGATATGTCTCAGCGACCCATTAAGCAGAGTACGGATAGGTAATAATATGTCAATTAGGTATGAATATGTCAGATAGTTTCAAGATGCACAGCGGATAGAAACAAGGTGATGCCTTGTCACAACTGCTGTTAAACTTTGCGTTAAACTATTGTTAAACTAACAGTTAAACTACTGTTTAAACTTTATTTTCAAAATCAAAATATGGGATTTTTAAAATAAAGCAGGACAAAAAGAGATTAACATTAAATGACTTGAATCAACTATTCGTGTACGCGGATGATGTAGGGGACGATATAGATGCCGTACAAAGTAACACCGAAGTCTTAGAAGATTGCGATGAAGTAGGACTACAGGTAAATAATAGAGAAACAAAATACAAAATAACAATCCTAAACACAGGGAATAACGGAAATAGATACATAACCATTAACAATTTTAATATAGGGAAAGTAGATAAATTTAAATACCTAGGGACTTATGGAACAATTGAAATTGAGCTAACGGAAGAAATAAGAAGTCGTTTAGTATCAGGCAATGCATGTTTCTGTTGCCAGTCCAGAAACTCCTAACCTCGCGATTAATATTAAGACAGCTGAAATTGAAATTATACAGATCGGTTATTCTGCCGGTAATACATTACGGTTGCGATAGTTGGATCAAGATTAAAATCAATGTTATGGGTGGTAACAGACGAAAGTTGGAGTACGACCGTAGCAGATGAAAATAAATTACGAGTGTTTGAAAATATTGTCTTAAGAAAGATATACAAGGCGAAACGGGACCCTCTGGCATATCAAGGACGTCACGGACTGTACGACTCACCCGATGTTGTAAGAATAATAAAATCGCGAAGACGAAAGTGGGCAGGCCATGTAGCTCGGTTGGGAGAAAGAGGAAGACTATATTTCATCTTGGTTGGAAAGCCGGTGGGAAAGAGACTGTTGGGAAGACCGTTGGAAAGACAATATTAGTAGTGATCTTCGAGAAGTAGGTATTTGTGATGAATATGGCTTCATCTTGCATAGGACAGAATCCTAAGGCGAACGTTTGCTTCTGCGGCGAAAACCTTGCGAGTTCCGTAAGCCATAGAGTAAGTGAGTAACTATGTATGGCATATCTGTATTATTACTCTATCAATGTTACAAATTACCTATGTGAAACATTTCTGATTCTATCAGTATTGTCGGGGTACACGCTTGGGTCACACGATCTTGAAGAAAAAATTGCAGATGCAACATATTGTCGCTAAGTTTGTCCTACGTCTACAAACAACCGAACAAGTTGTTACACTGAACGCTGGCCTAAATTTTCTAAAGCTGGTGATCACTGGTGATAAAAGGCGGGTGAACGAGTACGATTTGGAAAGAAACATTCACTCTTCGCAGTGTGTCGAACAATCCTCACCAGGCCCCATTGTCCCCTAGAACGCACGAATGAGTAAGTCCTATGTTAAAGTGAGATTATTCATCTTCCTTAACTAACAGGGGATTGTCCATTCAAAGTTTGTGTCGTGTGGTTCCACAGTGAATGCAGCATTTATGTTGAGAATGCGCAATGATTACTGAAAAAGGTGCGGCATAAGAAGCCAAAAACCTGGCAGAAAAAGTCCTGGATGGTTCATCACGATAATGAATATTTTATTTCTTCACTCGTTACCGGGAATGTTTCGAAAACTACCAGACATCTTTAGCCCCACAACCGATCTGCTCCATTGATTTCGCATCAGCTAACTTCTTTCTCTTCCCTAAGTTGGAATCAACTCTCAAAGACATCAGATTTCAGACTATAGAGGAGTTCCAGGAGAAATCGCTACGGGATTTCCAGGGCATTCAAAAACTGGAGTTTCAGCACTCATTCCAGAACCGGAAGAATCTCTGAGAGCAATGTGTGCATAAAGCAATGGAGTATTTTAAAGGAAACAAATCCGGCTAAGTGTTGAGTATTATTTTTTTTCTCCATTTTTTAAAGGTTAATTTTTATCTTTTGTATGATGAATTCTCGTGCTTGGTCGGCTCTGTTTATAATATCACTGATCATGTTTCCAAATACCTTTCTTTCAGCCTCTGCCAACCATACTACGGAATGGTTACATTGCGCCTCACTATACATTACATTTTCAGTTACAAACACAACACGTATTCACATCAACACGCTTCAACGTGAACTGACAAGGAAGGGTCACGATATGTTGTCGCTGAGATCCTAATCAAACATACTGCATCTGATCGGGTATGGTGAGATATGGAGAATACTATAGTTTAAGGTGCAATGGACAAAGGGGACGAAGCTAGGTGGGGGGAGAAACCTCGAAAAAGCCAGAAAACGCTGTATCTCCAAAATTAAGCGACATTTCACCCATGTTCAGAATAACGTTTTTACTCGTTTTGATGCCAGAAATCACCTCCTAAATGTTCCGACATTTATTCTGAAATACTGTGGATATATCCTTTATTTAACTTCCTTGAATTTCGAGGTTTTTCCGTCCCCATAGCTCCGCCCCCGCTTGTCCATTGCACCTTAAATGTTGGTATTCTTCATATCTCAATATATTCTATTAGATGCACTATGTTTGATTAACATCTCAGCGACAACTATCGTGACCCTTCCTTGTGAGCAGTTGAAGGGATGATTCTTATTAACAAATGAAAACGGATAAGTCAAAGAATTACTTCTGGAGAGAAAGAAACCCTACTACCACTGGCAATTGATGTAGTTCGTATTTGCAAACAGGACTCCTATGTAGAAAGAAAAACAAATCATTGTATCTGGAGTACCGATAGCAACCCAGAAATTTTACTCACCTGAATGAATATTTTCTTTTTGGATTTGTCTGAGTTTTGTATTAAATCCTTTAATCAGACCACCTGAACACCCCTCGTGTTGAGGTCGTAACATTATAATGGTGTTTGTGTCCTTTGTTCGTTCAATTCTACCACTAAAAGAGGCTTTCATAAAATATTTTATCTTTGTCCTTAAGCAATATCGTACAAAAGTAAGAAAGTGTATTAAAATAAAATATGTTTTAAACTTTAATGGGAGGAAATGCTACGTAAATCCTTTATTCATTCTTTAGGTGCATCAACTCTTTCTGTAAGATATTAAACAGAAGATAAAATAGTCTAGTGAATATTCTAAGAATTGCACAAGCTACTATTTATTTCTCCAAATGTATTTTCCTACTTTTGGATCCAACTTCACATAATGAAAATAATCTACTTTTAAAATAACTGGCATGTTTGGTTTTTTATCATTTATTCTTATTAAATGCAGGGAACACGACTCCAATTTTTTTATTTTATTACCCGACATTTCGAGAAAAATCAATGTTTCTTCGCTATATACATCTAAAATTTGTTTGCTAAATGTGCGGAAAAAGAAAAAAACAAGAACTACGTACTGTTTCATTTGAAGCCATGCACTAGATAAATTCGTAAAACTTATTCGATTTGTTTACAAAACCTCTTCCTTAGAAGTTTCATATTATGTTTTCACTAAAGATTAGTAAACTTTGTAAAAAGTTAAGCCTTTCAATGTAAATCCTAAATTCTATGTTAAAGTTGATAGTTCGCTTCATTTCCTCCAACAAACTGTATTCAACGACTCTTTTCTTTTAAAAGAAAAAAAAAAAATAATGTCATTAAATTTCCATAAAAATAAAACATTTCAAACCCTTCAGTACTAAATTCTTCAAACATGTTGATAGGAAAGTGAATTATACGAATTTAATACTTGCTGGGAATTTAATTTCTTTGTATTTCCATAACATGATATGTTCATAGCCAAGTCCTCTGTTATTAAAGGAATAAAGGCTTATTGGGCTTGAATACTAAAGCTGGAAAGAAATATTTAAGTGAAATAGTGAAATGATATGCAAGCAATATAAAGTATTTCAGAGAAAAACAACGATAGTGGTATTCACAAATTTCATATGCTACATATTTCTTCGTCTCCGAGGTCTAGAAATTAAGGAAGCGGACTTCATGTCGTACTAGTGAAGCATATACTGCTGAAATATTTGCGAGTTATTTGACTTTGAATTCTAAGGGGTTTTCCAGTTTCATATTTTCAATACTGTGATTGGTATTTAGACAGACTATATCCACTATCCTTCCTTTCTTCTGTACGGACAGAACGAAAGTTAGGCAAAGACGGACTGCAGTTTGACATGTTGAAAAATCCAGAAATGTAATATTTCAAATGTGAATGTATTCATTAACATATTTTTGTATGTTGACTTGATGTTTCAAGATGTTTAAATTGATGATGCTACAATATTAGTAGTTCTGCTTTAAGGGCTCAGTTTGGTGTCAGTAACTGAACACATGAATTGGTTAACTCGTATCAAAATGTGGATTCTTTTTCACTTTCATTACTACCGATTAGTGGATTCAACAAACATGTTACAAATAAATGTTCAGATCCCATTCATCATCAATTTTAAAGGTGATACTACAAGCGAACGTGTAATCAAAGAAAATAAAGTATACACCCTTCCAAAAATATAACTAAAAGCATGTTACTTTCCTTGACATCGTATTCAACCCTATTGTCTACTAGTATTGGTAGTAGACTTCGGATCGGCACTGGACAGACATGCACGTTCGAATCCCGCTGATGGCTATTCTGACGGAGATTTTCCAGGAGAATGCTGGTATGAGCCTACACACGCAGGTAAAACGAAATTGAAAAATTCCCACCGGGGTCAATTGAACGCACTGGTGCGGAGGCCACTTTACCGAAAACTTTAAGTTCCATACTTAGAAGATTAGCAGGTCGTTTAGGACTTTAATAATAAATCGATCAAAACGAAAACATCCATTGACTTGTTATTACGTCCATGTACAACACTTACCTACCCACACATTTTTAACATCTAAACTATCCAATGAAATACATCTCGTATCTGTTAAAATTCGACCTGAGCCTTAAATGACTAAAGACCATAAATAAAATTCAAATTCGTATCCGCTAAACTCTCAGAAGACGCTTCCTTTACTTGTGTAAATGCAAACTCTACGTGTGATTTCATGTGAAAAGGTCTTCCTGTTAGATGTAATTTTACTTGAACATTATTTATTTATGCAGATATTTACATACAAATTGGTTATTGCAGTGGCCACAAGGAAAACAATGGAGCTCAGAGAAAAAAAACTAGTTGCACTGCACCCGTAAATTCTCAATTGAGGTTGCAGGTCCTGTCCAATTGAAAGCTTTTTATTCAATTACTCACTCAGTATTAACTCGGTAATACTTGAGCAACGTGGGCTTATCTCCAGATTATCTTAATGTTATTTTAAAGGCCTTTAGGCAACATTAGCACAGGCCGTTCAACTTATATGAAATTACGGCCAGGATAGGGTGGTAGAGAGGATGTTGGAAGGCAGTTGGCCAGGGTCTAATTAATAGATACTATCACGGCATTTTTCTGATATGACGGAAAAACCTGAGTCATACCACGTCCTGTGGACGCCAAAAGAACATACACTATAGTTCTGTACATCCATGCAAAATATCCTTCTATATGGACGTCGAATGGACATTAAAATCACGTATGGTTTGTCTCACATTACTTCACTGTCTGGCTACTGCTGACAGATTACACAGAAAGTTATATTCAGAAGTTTTCTATCCACTGCTGGATGAAGGCCTCTCCCTTTTCTTTCCACATCTCTCGGTCTACTGCTATCCTCATCCATGTAGCTCCTGAAAAACGCTTGATTTCATCTACCCATCTTGCATTTCGACGTCGTCTTTGTCGTTTCTTTTCTCGAGGAATTCAGTGTATTACATTTGAGGTCAATTTTCCATCTGTTCGTCTAGCTATGTGACTGGCCTATCTTCTTCGCATTCTTTATTACATCCTCTACCTTTGTTTGTGCGCGAATCCATTAATTTGTCTTCCTGTCCATCCTAGTTATTCCCACCATGCATCTAACCATTACTCCTTGTGCGACTCTTAATCTTTGAGTTGGTTGCGCATTCAATGTCCTAATTTCAGAGGTAAGGCACATTGATTATAAACTTTACGCTTCAGAAACATTGGTAGTTTCTTTTGAAATAAAATGTAGTCTTCCAAACGAACTCCACAACATTTTACTTCTTCTATTTATTTCATCAGTCAACTTGGCATTCAATGTTTTAAGCTGACCTAGGTAAACATACTCATCAACTATGCCTATTTTCAGTCCGTTAATCTTTATTTCCTTCTTTACAGCATGCTGATTGTACATTATTTTTATTTACTTAAACTCATCTTAAGGCCTAGTTTCGAACTCTCATTACACAGTTCTTCCATACTGGTTTGTAGGTCTTCTGCACTTGAAGCAAACAGGACAATATCCTCAGATAACACTGTGCAACAAATTTTGATCGAAAGTATGTAAATTGTTTAAATTTATGATTTTTGCATTCATTTAAGCATAATATGAGAAAATGTAATAGTAGTGCACTATTCTTAGCTCTGATTATGAAAAAAATTACCCTTGTACAACAATATCAGTATATTTCAAATGTATTAAAATTTATGAAAACATTAAACCAAAGTAGTTGTAAATACCGAGATTAAGGTATTTTTACATTCATTTAACCGTAATGTGATAAGTTTGGATATAATTAAGACATACACTAGCCCATAACTTTTATACCCTTGTACATCCATAATTTAAAATGCGCAAATCAATGTTATATAACGAGCTTCAAATTGTGGTAGAACAAATTTGTGAAACATTGCAATGCATAGAATTAAACAATAGTGGTTAGGGCAAACATTATAAATCAATAATAAAATTCAGTATCAACCTTAAATCGTTTAAAAAAATATGTACAAATATGTTTTTGCTACATCAAGTAAAATCAGCACGAAGTAGTCATAATTTCTTTATAGTTGAATAAGAATTCACAATTAGTATAGCCAAATCCAACAGTTCCAAAAGAAGTAAAGTAAAATACAATATAAATTTTAAAACCAACAACTACACTACAATATAGGAAAAAGTTTCGTAAGATCCCTTGTACAAAATAGATTCCTGTTGAATTCATTTTGAGCGTCTTCGTTTGGCCTGCCTTTTATACACTACATCTGGAGCGTCCCTTGCAATAGTCCAACAGTAGTCTGCTAACATGTTAGAACTCCACTTGCCCTCATATCTCTTCTCCATGGCTGCAATATCTTGATGAAAACGCTCACCATGTTCGTCACTTACTGCTCCTGATTATGTTAATTTAATAAATTGTGGTGAAATACTTGAATTGAAATTGATTCAATATTATTTACGTGATTATACTATTACAGTGTACGATGGTTTGACGGGGCACAAAACGTCTTTCGAGGGTGCGGATGGTGAAAAGAAAATTAATCTCCTTTACATAAATAATCATTATAATGTTATTACTAATTTAAAAGCCGCATTTAGCTGTTCGTACTTTTGTGATATATGTTATAAGAAATATAATAATAAACAAACGCATATCGCTCATTGTAAGGTATTATGCCCTAAATTCCAGAAAAATCCTCCCTGTAAAAAAACAGAGGAAGTACTGAATTGTGATAAATGCAACAGTTTTTTTATGGTAACGAGTGTATGACGTATATACAGACGGATTTATGTCCTCAGTTAAAAGTGTGCACAATATGTCTTCAAGCATATGCTGTTAAGAAAAATAGAAATCCTTACAAGTGTTGGGAAACGTATTGCGTAAACTGTGAAAATATGATGCAGCCCCGCCATCTATGCTATATTTGTCCTGAAAAATCTACAGGTACTAAAAAATGGATGATGGTGTATTATGATATAGAATGTAGACATAACGAAGTATTACGAGAGGGAGTAAACGAACATGTGCCTAACTTACTAATTACGCAGCAAGTATGTTATCAATGTTTTAAGGGTGGTGACGCTATGACATGCACCATTTGTAGTAGACAAGAAAATATTTTCTATGGCGAAAAATGTATTGTTGACTTTCTCAATTATTTAAGTAAAAAACCCGACAACGTCAATAAAGTTATCTGTGTTGCTCATAACGCCAGAGGTTACGACTCACATTTTATTCTACGTACAATAATAACCATAACACAATGGACCCCTAATGTTATTATGAAGGTGTGTAAACTATTGTTTATGGACTGTAAATATCTGAAGTTTATAGATAGTTTAAATTGCTTCCGTATGGCGCTGGCTAAACTAGCTGAAGCATTTGGTGTAGATGAAGTTAAAGGTTATTTTCCTCATTATTTCAACACAAAAAATAATCTGAAATATGTAGGACTTATGCCCCATCCTAAATAGTATGGTTATGACTATATGCAGGAGAATGCTCAGAAAAAAATTATGTACTCGTATGAAATTTCCTCAAAACAAACATTCAATTTTAAAGAAGAATTAATTCGCGATTGTCGCAAGGATGTTGAAGTTTTACGTAAGGCATGTGTTAAATTTATGGTAGAATTTCAGCAAATATCTAATGTTAATCCTCTGGTAGAATCTATAAGTATAGCCAGCGCTTGTAATTTGGTTTTCAGGCGCAATTTTCTGAAAGAAAAAATAATAGGTATTATCTCCCATAATGGATATCGCTGGGCAGACCAACAATCTGTGGAGGCGATTCAATGGTTGGTAGATGAAGAAAAAAGGTTGGGTATTACAATAGAGCATGCAGCAAACGGGCGGGAATTAATATTATTAGGTGTCTTTAAAGTAGAGGGGTACGCATGTATAGATAATAAGAAACATATATGGGAATACCAGGGGTGCTTCTGACATGGCTGTCCCTGTTGTTATCCTACGGGGCGTAACACACAAATATACAATGATCCACATAGCACTATGGATATTCGATATGATAATAGTATAAGAAAAATTGCCCGTTTGCGCGAATTAGGATTTATTATCCATGAGATGTGGGCGTGTGAATGGAAACGTAAATTACGTGAAAATCCGTATATTAAAGAGTACGTTTCCACACACCCAAAATGTAGAAAAAATCTAATTAATCCTCGTGATGCTTTATATGGCGGACGATGCTCCGCAGTAAAATATTACTATAAAACAGCCCCGGGGAAGGAAATACATTACTTAGATGTAATTTCATTATGCCCGGTGAGACCTCCAATTAAAATTTACGAAGGAGTTGAATGCCCCAGCATTGAAAAATTCGAGGGGATAGTGAAGTCCACAGTATCCCCCTCGAATCTGTGTCATCCGGTTTTAACATCATAGTGGGGGCAAACTTCTCTTTCCTCTGTGCTGCAAGTGTGCCGAAACATTAAATATAGAAGTATGCGCACATAGTGAAAAGGAGAGGACTCTTACTGGGACATGGGTGGTGGACGAAGTTCGTAAAGCTGTAGAGAAAGATTATAAAATACTAGAAATGCATGAGGTTTGGGAATATGAGGTGGAGGAGTATGATCCTGTTAAAAAAGAAGGGAGAATTTTCACAGAATATTTAAACATGTTTATGAAATTGAAACCAGAGCCCAATGGTTGACCCCAATGGTGCAATAGTGAGGAGCAGAGAAATAAATATATTAAGGAGTATTACGAGAGAGAGGGACTGCAGTTTGTCAGTACAAAAATGAGTAAGAAAAATAAAGCACGAAAAAGTATTTGTAAACTAGCAATAAAATTGTTTATGGAGGAAGTTTGCCCAGATTGTAAACATGGGTCATACCGTTATTATCAGAGATCCATCAAAATTCTATGATAAATTAACTGATAGCAATATAGATGTAGCACCCCCAATACCCCTTGACGAGGATACGTTATTATTAAATTACCATATATTGGATGAAACAAATATTTCTCTGAAAAATACAAATGTAATTATTGCAGCATATACCACCGCACATGCACGATTAGAACTATACAACTATATTGAACAGGTAGATAAAGATGTCATATACATGGACACTGATAGTCTCATATAGGCCTGGAGGAGTAAACTTACCCATAGGCGAATATTTTGGTGACTTGAAAGACGAATTAGAATCTGTAGGCCCAAATGCATATATTGGAGAATTTTGTAGTGGCGGGACAAAACATTATGCTTATGAAGCTTTTAGTGAGGGCACTACAAAACATGTTGTAAAGTACGTGGAATTACTCTTAACAGCAATACAATGAAAATTGTTAATTTCGATCAAATTAAAAAAATGATTCTTAACGATGCCCCACCGGTAAATGTGACAAACCCGTGTAAAATTTCTCCTACAAAAGACAGCAGAATTATTACTAAGGAGGAGACGAAAACCTACCAATTGGTACATACAAAACGTAAAAGAGTTGGCGATAGTTACGATACAGTGCATTACGGTTTTAAGAGAAATAAAATATTGTAAGAAAGTATTAGTTGTGTAAAACAGGTAGACAAAGATTATGAATAATAAACAGCTTTTAAATTATTTTTACTATATTAAAAATTCCACTGTTCTTTGTGTATTTCTGAAATATGGTAGTGATTATAAGTTCTACGTATATGTAAAACTACGCATTATTAATAAGTGTATTGTATTATCCCTTAATGAATGGTACCGCCTTGTATAATATTTTATCTATATTGAGGATTATTTTAAAGAAGGTTTAAATGCTACTAAATATACTCTAAGTGATGAGAGTATTTTAACGCTTGACGCTACTAATGACGATGTTAATTTTATTTATATTCAATCAGATAATAATAGAGTTATAATTGATTTTTCTACATGGAAAAAATATTCTACTACTTTCCATGTATTAATGAGGCAGGTTCTACATGTTCTAAGCTAGCTCCTCTAATAAGTAAAAATTTATATGAATGTGTTATAATGGGCAAATTTTCTAAAGTACTTTTGTTGAAGTTACTGCTACAGCAAATCGAATTCAACTAGAATTAGTTTCTATGTTAATGGGTGATTGAAATATGTTTTATTTTTGAAGAAGCATATAATAGAGAGAGACAAAAAAATGGAGTTTCAACATCCTTTCACATGCATTATAGCGGGGCCCAAAGGTTGTGGGAAGTCATATTGGGTCAAAACAGTACTCGATCATTATAATAAACAGTGGAAAATTATTATATGGTGTTACGGTGAGTGGCAACCCTTATGTGGCAAAATTACATGTTGTAAATTTAAAGGATTATCACAGGGTGATGAATTTTCAGTGGAAGAAGGTCCGCACCTTATAATTATATATGATTTAATGCATGATTGTAGACTTTTTTACCAAAGGTAGCGAGAATAGGAATTTAAGTGTTATTTTATTACTCAAAATATATTCCATCAGGCTAGAGGTATGTGTGATATTTCATTAAATTGTCACTATATAGTATGTTTTAAAAATCCAAGAGACCAGGCTCAGATTAATTACCTGGCACGTCAATTGTATCTTGATAACGCAAAGTTTATTCAGGAAGCCTATCAAGATGCAACCCAAAATGTTCACGGTTACATACTATTTGATCTAAAACAGAATACTCCCGATGAGAAGCGTGTACAAACAAATGTTTTCCTCTCGGATTCATTCAATTATGTTTATGTGCCTGTAAAATAATACTAACTTCAATATTTTATATATTTTAATAACTATTTTTACTATAATAGACATTAAACAAATGATTAATAAACAGAATACACACTTACTAAGACTTTTAGCAAGGGCAAAACCTAAAGCACGCAAGGCAATATTGCAAAATGCAGATTCCGAATTAATTCGTTGTATTTGTGAATGTTCCTATAACGTATTGAAAGGAAATGTTCCGTTAAATAAAAAGGAGAAAAATAAATTGCGGAAATATAAAAATCAGCTTAGGTATTTGGTAAAGAAAAGACCGATGCTAAAACAAAAAAAAGGTTTAATTGTGCAAAAAGTTGGTTTTCTCACTGCATTGCTTGCACCTATTCTAGGAGGTTCACTATCTAGATTGTTTAAAAAATCCAGCACGCGAGAATACTTATTTTAATTTCGCCCGAAAAATTACATTATTATCAAACTATATATAATCGCGATAACGAGATGAAAGAAATTTCAAATAATAAGAATATGAGTGTAGAAGATAAATGAGTACAATATAGAGAGGTGCTGCAAAAATATTTACATATTGTTCAAAAACCGGTAGCAGCAACAACAACTGCCGCTACTACTAATACTACTAAGAAACGGGGTTTTACTGAGGAGGAGGGGGAAGAAGAGGCAGAGGATGATGATGAAATAATATCTACCCTTCCCGAAATCTGCCAGCGTAAAGCAAGACCTTTATTACGTAAATAAAAACAAAACCCCAACATTCAATGCGATGCCAATGGTAATGTTAATATATATGGTAAATCAATTCCTGGTGCTAATATAGTAGATTTAATATCTGATTTTGTTAGGTGTGGTAAGAAAAATATTCCAGCCACCGGTTGGGAACAATTTGCCGTACTATTAGCAAAATCAAATATACCTTTAGAGTATATAGGTAACCCTCAACGAATAGAGTATATTCGAAAGCTGACAGTTGCTGCTCCCCAAAAACCAGAGGATAAGGAGGAACAGGAGCCGGAGCCATCGCGTAAACGTAAAAAAGTTGTTAATTGGCGCAACTATAAACAGTGAAGAATTTAGCTAATATTTACTATAACCCTTCACACCCTGCCTCGTTTTCAACAGCTTTTCAACATTATGGAAAGCTATAAACAAATCAATACCTTTACACGGGGTGGAACAATGGTTAAAAGAACAACGGACGTATACACTGCATAAACCAGCACGTAAACGGTTTCAACGGAATCCCTATCTTATGTTTAATATTGACGATCAATGGCAAGCTGATTTAAACGATATGCAAAGTCTACAAATATATAATGATGGGTACAGGTATATTTTAACTGTGATTGATATATTTAGTCGCTATGCATGGGCCGTGCCTGTTCATAGTAAAACTGGTGGAAATATTACAAGTATAAAGGCATTCGAGGCGTAAACCTCTGCGGCTACAAACATATAAAGGTACAGAGTTTATTATCATACACTTCCAGGCGTACTTAAAAAAGCAACATATTCATTTCTTCAGAACCGAAAACCCTAATATTAAGGCAAGCCTCGTAGAAAGTTTTAATCGCAGCCTGAAGCAAAGAATGTGGAAATATTTTACAGCAAATAAGACTTACCGCTACAAAGATGTGCTCCCCCGACTACTTCACGGATATAATTCTAGGCCCCACGCAGCACACAAATTACCACCAGCTCTAGTGAACCAAGATACGTTTCAACAAGTGTGGAATAGACTAATTACTCCGCCCCGTACCAGTGTTAAAGCAGAAAAATATAAAGAAGGAGATACTGTGCGAATTACTAAGTCAAAACGACATTTTGCAAAAGGTTCCAAAGAACATCGGAATCTGGAAATATTTATAATAAAACAAATACAATATAAGGAAAAGAAATTGGTTTATGTATTAGAGAATTTAAATGGTGATGTTATGGATGGTACTTTTTACTAAGAGGAAATACAAGCTGTGCCACTGCAGTTTACGGAATAGACGAAAGTTTAGAAGCTAAAGGTAAACGAATACTTGTTCGGTGGCAGGGTTATCCTGCTTAATTTATTTCATGGATTCCAGTGTCCTATTTAACAAATGGCTAGCAACATTTAAAATACCATGGCAATGGAATATTCCACCATGTCAACTTGCAGAGTGAGGTTTTTATTTTGTTAGATTACCCGATGTTGTAAGATGTGAATTTTGTACTTTAGAATTAGGTAATTGGCAATCTTATGGTATCCCTTTAAAAGAGCATAAACGTTGGAGTCCATACTGCCCTCTGTTATGAGGTAACGTAGATGTGTGTGGTTATAAAATGGAAATAAGACCTTTTTCTATGCCTGAAAAAGGATGGTAATATATTTATGATACATTATTAAAAACTAGTGATATATTTATGTATATAGCAGAAAAAATGAATAATCCTTATCTCAAATATTATTCGCATTAAGCATGTAGTGGTTATAATGTATATAGAGGTGCAACATACCAAGAATGGTATGGTATTGGTAGTTTTCTAGGTGGTTTATTTAGAACTATATTTCCATTATTAAAACAAGGTTCAAAAACTGTTGGTAAAGAACTGTTACGTGGTGGTATTAATGTAGCCGAAGACGTACTAAATACTAATAGACTGTTGAAGAAGTATTAAAAGTGCACTGGCAGGAAGCAAAAATTAATTTGAAAAATAAAGCTAACAGTAAAATAAATCAACTGTTGGCGGGGGGAGGAAACCGTAAAAATAAGCAAACACGTGGTGGTGTAAAGAAAAAGAGGGTGAAAATTAGTGATATTTTTAATTAATTATGGAACAGCGTACTAGTTTTTACCTCACACTTCCCAGTAACAGTTCTGTGGAATATTTTCCCCAAAATACCCTGGCGTGTTATACTAAAAAATTATATCATCCTGTCGTGCTGGAGAAAGGTGTGTAGGAAACAGCTGTTGTCGAAGTACATTATACAGGTTCATTTCAGAATGTTTACAAATATATTAATAATATCTATTACAGGGGCTCGGATAAGGAAAGCTGGAACGTAACTAAAATAATGCCCGGCCATTATTATTATGTAGATGATATTCTATCTCAAATTAACTATAGAAGCGATAAATTGAATTTACAATTAAACGTTAAAGCTTCGGTAAAACGCATTGAGGTTAGTAGAGTAAGAAAAGACGACAAGGGGGTTGAAGTTCGTCTATCACCCGAATTAGCCAGAATAATAGGTTTTAGAATTAGCAAGAAGATATTGCACTCGTCCATCATGCGCGTTATCCGCCTGATTTACAGAAATCGCTACCCGTACACATGTATATTTATAGTGATATTGTAGAACCTCAGCTGGTAGGCAATACTGTTGCGCCACTATTGCGTATTATAAATACGAATATTAAAGAGTATGGTGCTAGTAATGTGCATATCTTTGAAAATCCTCATTATGTCCCCGTACAACGTAAAAAGTTTGATCAAATTATTGTTGATTTAAGAGATAGCACGGGTAATTTACTTCCCTTCCTAAATAGCAGTGTATGTGTAAAATTACATTTTCGTAATAAGGTATTATAAAAATAAACTAGTGTGGATATTAATAGCAGAAAGGCCAAAATGCAGTGTGAGTGTACGAAATCAGAATTACATCTATTTCCGGGTTTGCCCGCTCAAACGAGTATTATTGGTATAAAAACAATACCGTATAAACCTTTGGCGTCAATATCTGATAATGCACCCATAGAGTTTGTAGTCCCCGGCCACGGTGATGATTATATTGATTTTTCCACATACAATGCTACATATTAGAGGTAAAATTACTAAACCTGATGGTTCTGATTTAACAACTGCTGATAAGAAAATAGGTCCTGTAAATGGTTTTCTCAGTGCAATGTTCAGCGAGGTACAAATATATTTGAATAATCAACTAATTTCCTATTCTTCGCATACATATCCATTTAGATCGTATATTGAAAAACTACTAAATTATAATGCCAATGGAAAAACAACTCATCTTCAGAGCGCAATGTGGTTTAAAGTTACTGCCGGACATATGGACAGTGTGGCCGAAAATAATAATCAGGGTTTTAAACATCGGTCAATTCTCACAGCGTTAAGTCAGCTCTTTGAATTACTGGGCTATATTCATGGTGACATTTTAATCAGGAAGGATTTCTGTTTAGTGGTGTACAGTTGCGTATTAAGCTAATTCCAGCCAAACCCGTATTTTGTCTAATGGGAGAGACTGGAGCTGGTGGAAAGTTGTAATTACAGATGCAACACTGTTTGTGAAAAAGGTTGATGTGTCGCCCACGGTGAAAATAGCACAAAATAAAGTATTACAAAATCCTAAATTTAGAGTAAAATGCCCGATAACAAAGGTGCAGGTGAAGACAAAGACTTTACCGCAGGGCATTATGGACACCACTCTTCCAGATTTGTTTCTCGGCATAGTGCCTAAATGTATTATTATTATGTTTGTTACTAATACAGCTTTCAGTGGTACTTATCAGACAAATCCTTTTAATTTTAAGCATTTCCGTATGTCATTCTTTACATTGTATGTTGACGGAACTCCTGTTCAATCTAGACCACTACATCCAGATTTTGATAATAAGCTACATATACAAGCGTATTCTACGATATTGACAGGTTCTGGTATTTATTATTCTAATCAAGGTAATGATATTTCACTTGCCGACTATCCGAATGGTTATACTCTACTGGTGTTTGATTTAACTAACGATTCTAGTGCTAGTGCTGCATATCAGATTACCCCCAGCGACAAGGAAGTGTACGATTAGAGGTTCATTTTAAGCAAGAACTGCCATCTCCTGTAACCGCGGTTATTTACGGCGAATTCTCATCAGAACTAGAAATTGATTTCCAGAGAAAAATATATATTAATTAAAAGAAAATGTTAAATACCCTTGAACTTTTTGAGGCATTACAACAGAATTTGCCTAGAAACCATTTTATAGGTGTATATGCTGCATAGCAACTACCTCCTTTTAATCATACATTTCTTGCAGCCATTATTATAAATACTGATCCTAGTAATAAGCTCGGTGAAGATTGGGCTGCTGTTTATATTTCTAATGCAGGGCACGGTGAATATTTTGATAGCTATGGCCTTCCACCGTATATACCGTATCATATAAGGTTTTTAAAACGAAACTGTTTATTTTATACATGGAATAATAGACGCATTCAAGGTGATTTATCTCAGTTCTGTGGACACTATTGTTTTCTCTGTTTAGCATGTCATGCATCTGGCTATTCACTACAGGAATTCTTAAATAAATTCTCAACTGGTAACATTAATATTAACAATATTATGCTTTATTCGTTAATGGTCCCTGGCGCGAGATTAAGTCCTCCGTAAACCAAGTGTATGTGTTGGTCCCTGGCGCGAGATTAAGTCATCCGTAAACCATGTGTGTGTGTGTGTGTGGAGGGTTGGATTTCAAGATGAATAGCCAGATGAGTTCAGTTAGCAGTATACACAAAAAACTTTAAACTTATATTACAGTGTAGACTATGGTGGAAGCCCTGTGTAATTTTTGCTATTTTTTTTTAAAAAGTTACTGTAGTCTTTTATGTTTTAGTATAATTAAAGGATTTTTTTTTCATAAGTTGGTTATAGAATAAAAGAGTACCTAGGTAACTCGATGCCCACATACCAAAAATTTGGAAGCAAAATTTCAATATGTTTAGCAGTTCATGAGATATTATACACTGTTAAATATTTATCCTTTGACCTCGAGGTCACCACTTTTTTTCACAAATAGTACTTAATTTCAACATACAAAATGTGAAAGCAGACTTTCATTATGCCTATTCGTTTACGAGATATACAGGGTAAATATTTGACCTTTGACCTCGAGGTCACCCTTCTTTTCCAAATAGTATTTTGATGCCCCCCATGCCGAATGAGAAAACAGAATTTCAATATGTCTAGAATTTTATGGGATATACACGGTTCAATATTTGACCTTCGACCTCGAGGTCACCACCCTTTTTCACAGATAGTACTTAATATCCCCATGCCAAATCTGAAAGCAGAATTTTAATATATTTAACCTTTGCCTAGGTTATAGGGTCTGGTATAGAATTTGACTTCAAATTCCTGTTATAATTTCTGCTATCTTATATAAGGCTTCTTAGTATTTTATAACATCTCTGCTATGTTCATAACGGTTGCAAAATAGGCTTTTGTACCCATTTCACGAAATTATGCACTGGTCTAAGTTCTGCTATGTTAAATAGGGGTTGGAAAAAGGTGCAGTAGTCTTTTATAAATAGGAAATGCCTCTATAAGAGTTGAGAAAAATCTCTGCTATGTTAAATATCGAATAAATTGTAGCCTTGTGCACAATGTGTGGTTAAATCTCTGCTATGTTAAATAGGGGTCGTAGCCTTGTGCACTATGTTGGGGGTGTAATATTAAATAAAAGCAGTGGTAGCCTTTTATGGTTTGGTGGGTTATTGTTGGTGTGGTGGGGGGGGGGGGGGGGCTTTGAAAAATATATTCATTGCCTTTTATGCCATCTTAAATAGGGGTTGTAAAATAGGGTCAAACTCTTTTACAAAAAAAGGTAATTAAAAATATGGGCCGTAAAAGAGAATGAAAAGTACCCAAATCTAGTTAGGAAAAAGTATTTTCCAAAACTCATGACACCATGTATCGTACAGCCCTGGAAAATTGACTCCTGGGTATCAGGCGGCCTTGGGAAAAGGGGCTATTTTCAAGATAACCGGTCAAGTGCCCACATCTACTAGCGCTATTCCAACTTGAAGGTATTTCTCTCTTCCTCAGGCACATTGCGAATAATTTAGCAAGTTCCT